>CAUYON010128667.1:0-22169 GCA_963573935.1 Arctocebus calabarensis
CGTGGCGTCACACTGCTCACAGCAACCTCCAGCTCTTGGGCTTAAGCGATTCTCTTGCCTCAGCCTCCCTAGTAGCTGGGACTACAGGCGCCCGCCACAGCGCCCGGCTATTTTTTTTTTGTTTTTTTGCAGTTCGGCTGAGGCCGGGCTTGAACCCGCCACCTTCGGTATATGGGGCCGGCGCCCTTGCATACATATTTCAATGTAATTTAATTTATTTAAAATTATTTTATAGATTTAGGGTGCATAGGTGCCATTTTGTTACACAGATATATTGGAAAATGTGCAGAGGTAAGGTCTGAGCTTTTAGCTTAGCCATCACCTAAGTACTGTACACTGTACCTGTTAAGTAATGTGGCATCCCTCATTCCCTTCCAAACTTTCCACCCTTCTGAATACCCAGTGTCTATGATTCCATTCCCTATGCCCATTTGTTCACATTATTTAGCTCTGACTTTTAATTGAGAAGACATGGTATTTGACTTTCTGGATTGTTTCACATAAGACAAAAACATCCAGTTCCATCTGTATTGCTGCAAAAACCATGCCTCATTCTTCTTTGTGGCTGAGTAGTATTCCACAGCACATATGTGCCACTTTAAAAAAATTTTTTTTTCAAAGATCAAGTAACAGTAAATAGCTGGATTCATCTCTTGGCTCTCTATTCTGTTCCATACATCTACCTCTATGTTTTTGTGCCAGTACCATGCTATTTTGATCACTATCAATTTATAGTAGAGTCTCAGGTCTGGTAGTATGATTCTTCCTGCTTTGTTTTTATGTCTGAGTAATGTCTTGGCTATTTGAGGCATTTTCTGATCCATATAAAATGAAATATTATTTTTTCAAGATCTTTAAAATATGACAATGGAGCTTTGATAGTAATTGCATTAAAATTATATATTGCTTTGTGTAGTATAGACATTTTAACAATGTTGATTCTTCCCAGCCATGAGCATGGTATATTTTTCCATTTGTTAACATTTTCAGCTATTTCTTAAAGTTTCATAGTTCTCTTTATAGAGATCTTTCACATCCTTTGTTAGGTAAACTCCCAAATATTTCATCTTCTTTGGCACTACTATGAAAGGAATAGAGTCCTTGACTGTTTTTTCGACTTGGCTATTGTTGGTATATATAAAGGTTTTGGCACAGAGATATATATCTCTGTGCACCCACAGATTTATGGGTGTTGATTTTGTAGCCTGAGACATTGCAGCCAATTAAAAACATTCAGTGGGGAAAAGACTCCCTATTTAACAAATGGTGCTGGGTGAACTGGCTGGTGACCTGTAGAAGACTAAAACTGGACCCATACCTCTCACCATTAACTAAGGTAGACTCTTACTGGATTAGAGATTTAAATTTAAGATATGAAACCATCAAAATATTAGAAGAAAGTGCAGGGGCAACTTGTGAAGGAATTGGCTTGGGTGAATATTTTATGAGGAGGACTCCCCAGGCAGTTGAAGCAGTATCAAAAATACACTATTGGGACCTGATCAAACTAAAAAGCTTCTGTATAGCCAAGAACATAGTAAATATAGCAATCAGACAGCCCTCAGAATGGGAGAAAATATTTGCAGGTTATGCCTTCAACAAAGGTGTAATAACCAGAATCCACAGAGAACTCAAACGTATTACCAAGAAAAGAACAAGTGATCCCATCTCAGGGTGGGCGAAGGACTTGAAGAGAAACTGCTCTAAAGAAGACAGGTGCACAGCCTACAGATACATGAAAAAATGCTCACCATCCATAATCATCAGAGAAATGCAAATCAAAACTACTTTGAGATATCACCTAACTCCAGTAAGATTATCCCACATGACAAAATCCCAAAACCAGAGATGTTGGTGTGGATGTGTAGAAAAGGGAACACTTCTACATTGCTGGTGGAAATGCACACTAATATGTTCCTTTTGGAAGGATGTTTGGAGAGTACTTAGTGAGCTAAAAATAGACCTGCCATTCGGTCCTATAATTCCTTTACTAGGTATATACCCAGAAGACCAAAAAAATCACATTATAACAAAGACATCTGTACCAGAATGTTCATTGCAGCCCTAATTCATAATTGCTAAGTCATGGAAGAAGCCCAAGTGCCTATCAACCGATGAATGGATTAATAAATTGTGGTACATTTAGTATACCATGGAATACTATGCAGCCTTAAAGAAAAATGGAGACTTTACTTCTTTCATATTTATGTGGATGGAGCTGGTACATATTCTTCTTAGCAAAGTATCTCAAGAATGGAAGAAAAAGTATCCAATGTACTCAGCCCTACTGTGAAGTAATTTAAAGGTTTCATATAAAGGCTATAACCTAACTATAGCACAAAAATATGGGGAAAGGGGCAAGGGAGGGGAGAGGGGAAGTAGGGGTGGAGGGAGGGTAATTGGTGGGGCCACACCTATGGTGCATCTTAGCAGGGTACAGGAGAAAACTTACTAAACACAGAATATAAATCTCTTCGTACAATAACTAAGAAAATACCATGAAGGCTATGTTAAACAGTTCAATGAAAACATTTCAGATTGTCTATGAAACCAGCACGTTGTACCCCTTGATTGCACTAATGTATGCAGCTATGATTTAATTAAATAAATAATTAATTAATTAATAATTTTTTTGACTTAAACATCCATTCATTGGTGGACACTTAGGTTAATTCCGTATCTCTTCTGTGCTATTGTGATGTATGCTATGACAAACATATAAGTGCATGTGTCTTTTTGATATAATGATTTCTTTTCCTTTGGGTAAATACCCAGTGGTAGTATTGCTAGATTCAATAGTAGTTCTATTTTTAGATCTTTGAGAAATCTCTCTATTTTGTTATCCATAGAGATTGTACTAATTTACATTTCCACCAGCAGAATATAAATGTTTCTTTTCTTCACATCCTCACCAACATCTATTATTATTTGACTTTTTAATAATAGTCATTCTGACTTGCTTGAAGTAGTCTCTCATTGTGCTTTCAATTTGCATTTCTCTGATGATTAGTGATCTTGAGCATTTTATGCTGTTAGCCATTTATAAGTTTTCTTTTGAAAAGTGTCTGATCATGTTCTTTGCCCACTTTTTAATGGGGGCATTTGTGTTTTGTCATTGTGGAGTTGTTTCTTGTAGACCCTGGACATTAGTCCTTTGCTGAATGCATAGCTTGCAAATGTTTTCTCACATTCTCTGGGGTATCTGTTTCCTCCGTTAATTATTTCTTTCTCTGTGCACAAGTTTTATTACTTTAATTAAGTCACATTTGTCTGTTTTTGGTGTTGTTTCATTTGCTTTTGAGGTCTTAATCAAGAATTCTTTGCCTAAGCCAATGTCCAGAAAAGTTTTTCCCATGTTTTATTATGGACTTTTTATAGTTTCAAGTCTTGCCTTTATGTTTTTAATTCTTCTGGAGTTAATTTTTATATATGGTGAGAAAAAACTATACATTTCATTCTTCTAAATATGGCTCTTTAATTTTCCTAGCACCACTTACTCCATTAGAATATCCTTTCCCCAGTTTATGCTTTGCTGACTTTCCAAGATCAGTGGGCTATAGATCTGTGGCTTTATATCTGGCCTTTCAATTTTGTTCCATTGATCTTTGTGTCTACTTTTACAGTATCACCTTGCTATTTTGGTTACCACTCACTGTCTTGTGCTATAATTTGAAGTCAGGAAGTGTGATGCCTCTAGCTTTGTTCTTTTTGATGCTACTGGTTTTTATACACAGATTTTATATCCTGCAACTTTGAAAGTTAATATTTAGGGGTAAATTTGAATATTATTTATCAATTAAAGAGAATCAGTCACATGTAATTTATCAAATAAAAATCTTTGGAAAGCAGTGAAGGTTAAAGACAAATGCTTACCATTGAAATAGACTGTAATGGAAGAGTCTTTATAATCATGTTGTATTAAGAAATGCAACAAATACACACTCTTTACATACTAGTCCCTTGTATGTTTGTATGAAGAATTTAGAATAAAAATACATTCTAAAATAATGAAGACATTAATATTCCATGTCTTAATAGCACTCTCAAACTGTTATATTCCTTCAGAAATGAGGTATTTTTTTTTTATTTTGGGTCAAATAAATTTTTTTTTATTTTAAAAGTTAAGTGAGAGAACTTTCACTTCTTGATTGGAATGAAGAAACAAGGACCTAGTTTATACTACTGTCATAAATCAGGCCTTCCCCACCAACACAGAAAAACTAAGCATCACTGTTCAGCATTGAACCATAGGCATGGAGACTATGATCACTGACAGAAAGAGTGCTAATGAGATGAGTCTGCAACTGTCTCAGCCTGCTGACTGGAGGCAGTTCCCAGGGTTTGGTAAGCAGAGAAACCAAACAGAGCCATGTATTCTCAGTGAGTTGAAGATACAGAGATTAGGTATTTAAGAAGCCAAGACAGCTACAATTTGTGCACAAGAAGAGAGTTGCATAGAATAAGAATTTCAGAGATCTGTGGGCAGGGGATAGGGTGTGGTGGGGGAGCTCATCACTGGGTGAGTATGTTTCTGTGTCATGTACTAGAAGAAATTACCCAGGCCGAGGAGAAAAAAAAACCCACTAGAAAATAGTAATCCAAACAGATATGGGAATAGCAAGTGTTTCCACAAATGAGAGTAGAAAAGAGTCTCTCAATACTTGGGGGGACCTGAGGCATTGGGCTGAAAACACATAAGAATGTTGCATTGGTGATGGAGTTGAATTTGGCTTCACCTAAAGATCCACTGTAAAATAGCTTTGGACCCATTTGAATGGATCTTGAGGGCAAGTCACAAAAAGTCAAATAAACTCTAATACTCTTTAATGGAATACAACAAAAGCTAGCAATGAACAAAGTGAAAGTCATACAATTCATATTGTCTACCAATAAAACATAATTTGTCTTATCTAGCATTTGTTCATAATTTCCTGATTTTTTTTGAATGCAAAAAAATTCAAAGAAGCAGGAAAATATTACCCATAGCCAGGACAGAAATATAATCAATAGAAGAGACCCAGAAAATGGTTTCTTTCAAAGAAAGAGAGAATGTTTTCTTTTTAAAGTAATCGATTTTTCTCCTTGTAAGAACTCTACCCAATGCCCCAAGGATTACATCTTTCTATTTCTGTTGGTGAAATTTGAAGGGGCACAGTCCCCTGTAACCGTGTAAGGTGAATCAGTCTCTTTTGTGCTCCTTGAGGTATGAGGTCCTGAGAAGAAACATTTCTAGTACTTGGACTAGATGTGGGTTTTGGGGGATATTCTCCCCCAGCTTGCAGAAGTGGGCCTGCTGAAAAATGCAGGCAGTTATGCCCTAAAGGAGAGAATGTGCAAGAGAGCCCTGCCAAGTTGCAGCTGGGGATTAATCACCTGCCTGGGGCAGTGGGCCATTGCACTTTGTTCCCTACTTCAATTTAGACAATAACTTTCAGTTAATCATATAGGGAAGTAGGCAAACAGAACAGACAACCCAGTGCCTCTGTGGCTTATCTCCATTGTTGTTTATCTCCAAACAGGATATTCTTAGTGTGTATGTGCTTTGCTGTGTTAAGGCAAACAAGGAATGTTGATGGCAGATTTTGTTACCTTTTATGTTCTTTATTCTTGGATATTGTCATCTGATGATTTGGGGTATATAAGAATCTTAGTAAAGATGGGTAATTGCTGAGTGCTGGAGCAAGCTTCAGTCTTCCCTTTCAAATCAATCATTTTATCTGCAGTGCTGCCTCTGTGTCATTGACCAAGTTAGTGGACAGCAACAGAATTCTCACACATTTCTTGCAGAAATAAAAATGCCACAGCCACTTTGGAAAACATTTTGGAGGTTCTTTATAAAGTTATGTATGCACTTATCATAAAATTCAGCTTTCCCACTCTTAGATATTTGCCCAAGAGAAATTAAAATATATGTTCATACATATATTTGCATATGAATGTTTGTAATATCAAAAACCTTAGTACCCAAATGTCCATAAACATGTGAATGGGAAAATATATTGTGATACATCTATGTAATGAAATTCTACTCACAAATAAAAAAACTGATATACTTAGCATGCATGAATCTCAAAATCTTTGCTAATTGAAAGAAGACAAATGTACACATCTAGAAGATATTACTAGAAAGAGCAAAAGCTTGGTAATAGAAAGCAAATATGGATTTTCCAGAGACCTTGGAAAAGAATGAAATTGACCATAAAGTGATATAAGGAAATATATAAACATAAATATATATGTTTTTCAAAACTTATCTATACTGCAAATTGGTCAATATTATTGTATATAAATTTTACTTTAATAAATTGAATGAAAATGTGTAGAATGGATTTTGAGGTAGAGCTAGTTTCTAAGACTTGAGAGAGCTTAAATGAATTTTAAATTAACTTATGTTAAAAGAGAAATATCTGGTGGTAAAAATCAATAGTAAATAACATCTTGTGGCAAATAAATCTTCTTGAATTAATCTTAAACAAGGAAAAGTCTGCTTACATTCAGAGAAAGCCTGGAAATTATGCCAAGTAAACAAAAAACATACTCTAAAATTGGCAAAAAGAAATAAACACTATATCAGTGTATTAGGAAAGCTAAGAGTTTTGCAAAATTTAAGGTAAGTCTAAAAATTAAACAGTATATGGTTTTGAGACCTTTACTGGAATGGCTAAGGGTTTTGACCTTTTTTGATTTGTATAATTTTAGACACTTGTAATGGAAATAAGGTTTCAAGAACAAGCACTGCATAAAATCAATGATACAACTCAGGTCTTCTCAGAATTGGCTTACTCCTTGCAGAAAAAAGACAGTCATCATTCACATTTTAAAACATTCATGAGGGCAGCTCCTCCCCATTCTGGACAACCAAAATATTTGTTCAGAAGGGTTTTCTTAAGAATAGTTTATTGCTTTTTTTTCATAGCAACTGATGCAGTTAGGAAAATACATCACTTACGACATCATCATTCTTTATGCCGATTGCATCCTTGTTATTATGAAAAACTTACATTAGCAATATCACCCACAATCAAACAGCTGGTGCTTCCCTTGAGATATGTTCATCTATGCATTCCTTTTTCTTCAGTTCACTCAAGATCTATCAACTATTTCCTTTGTACCAAACATTCTTCTAGGTGCTGGGATGGGGGACAACCCTAAAAAAAATTAGAGTTGTTGACATCAGATTATGCAATCTAGTCTATTAGACAAACTTGCAATTCAGAGACCAATAAAAGTGCTATGATTAGTGGTTTTTTGTTTGGGGTACTTTGAAAGAAAATATTTAGGTTGGGGACCTCAGAGTACATGAAATTCAAATAGAAAATATATAATAAAAAAATGAATAATAGTTTGGAAAATGGCAAAAATCAATGTGTTTAAGATACAATGAATTGTTGGAGATTAGTAGTTGAGCCTTAAGAAAATATGACTTTTAGAAAGAAAAAAGTGATAAAAGCCTCTCTTTAGCAAATAAAGGCTACATACAGGTACACTATTACACATAAACAGGAATAAATAAATAATGACGGAATGATTAAGTTTGTGTCGTGTGAGAGGTGGGCAATTGATATAATGCATTAAAAAATTCACATGGATTATTTGAATGGATTGATATTTAAAAAGGATATTATTTGCCTATGGGTAAATATTTTCCATCTTTCTTATAACTATTCCATTATTCTTTTTTATTCATATAAGTTTTATTTGAAGAGCCCATTTTAATTTTTTTATATTTATTTAATCACTCTCTTTTTTAATTTTACAATCTGACTTGATTAATAGGTACTTACATTCCTTCTTTCAAACTTTTTCCTATTATTCCTTATAAGAATTTATTTCTCTTTAAGCCATAATATTAACATTTTTTCCTTCTCAGAGAAAAGAGGATCATAATTATCTGAAGAAAGTAAGATACCTAAGTGTGTTTCACTATAAGATATTTTGGAAAAGTAGAATTTAATGTCATACAGTTTTTCAATGAAAATATTTCTCTTCTTTTTCCCTTCTAGCTACTCTTCTGCTCTCCTTCCTTCTACTCAGAAAATGTAATGGAATTCTGACTCTGCTGTGCAGTGCTCAGGGATGCTGTATACAGAGGGCAGGTTGCGTACTGCACTGCTCCAGGAAACACCATTCCCATCAGGGCGCATTTGAGATGGTGTGCTTGGCATGTCAGATAATCCCCAGGATTATGTTTTTAACCCTCTTTTCTTCTCATATTCCACCTTAGTACATGATATATCAAAGCCATTTTTTCCAAGACATCCTTCTTGTGAGTTCCAAACCTTGTAGATTTAGCTATTTACTATATGTCCCCCTTTGGCTATTTTATAGACACTGTAAATAGCCAATATGTTCTCAATTAACAATTCAACAAACATTCCCTCATTGCTTATATAAAGTAGCACTTAAGGTATAGGTAGATACCACAGTGGTTAAGAAGCTCCTGGTCTGGGGGAGCTCACTAGTGAATATACTCTCTAATTATATTCTAAATTCTTTCCCAGATGTCCACTGCAATACTGTTCCTTACCATCAGAATTGGATCTGTATCAGTTTCGTATAGTTGATAAAATACAGAGGACATATACACTTAGAAAATCATTTCAAGGATGATGATAGCTACTGGAACTCTTTGATATTTAGTTCCATAGCAAGTGAGAAATTTTGAAAGGCTTCCTTCCAGTATGGCCACTATATACTTATTTAATATAAATCTTGCTTGAATTATTGCATGTAGAACTGTTATGTTGTTAACTAAGTATGAGAAGGGCAAACCCCAGGTGCTGTTAGGCTATTTTGGGCCAGTCTGGGTCAGGATGATTGAGCTACTATGGGAACAATGCTGATTAAGACCCTGCAGGTGGGCTATGAAGACCCTGCAGGTTGATTGTTTCCAAGGTCTTGCACGTGGGCTGTTTTGAGAATGGAGCTAATTAAGATCCAGGAAGACTTCCAAGAACCAGCTGATATTCCTCCAAGTTGAGTATAAATCCCAGAGGCTGCACTTTTCACAATGCCTGCAGTCACTAGGATGGACCTGGCTTGCTGTGAAGATTGTTAATAAATACTTTCTTTTTCTTACTAAAAACTTATCTGTTTCCTTCAAGTATTTCAGTGACTACCTCAAGCCGCCATGAATACTAGGATGTTTGTGATATAGTCAATTTTCTCTGTGATTTTTCATCAAATGTTGTTCTCCATATTAATCATGTTTTTTTGTTTTCTACATTCTGATGCTTTCAAACTGAGACCTTGCTAAACCTTGAAAGATGGCTCCTCCCAGAGCCTGTCAATTCCTAGTGATAGTACAAAACAAAAAACAAATACAACCCCCCTTCAGGAGTGTGTCTTTCCTATGCAAGTTACCAGATCCAGATTCCACACTCTCATTGCCCAGAGCTAAAATCCTTCCCCTAATCACTCAGAGGTCAGATATAGACAAATAGGGGCAACCCTAAGCTTCTACTGAAGTGATTCAAATTAGTCAATCTCTAACCTGCTTATCTTGCCTCCACTTCTCCCCACATAAGCTCCAGTAAAGGCTCTTGACCATGCTTCCTTTCACTACCTCAGCTTTCTGACCTACTACTGTGGTTTGAATGTTTCCCCTCCAGAACTCATGTTGAAATTTTTATATACATATATATTTTTATTAAATCATAAACACATAGATCATGTATACATTAATGCATTTATGGGGTACAATTTACTGATTTCATATAGAATTAGGAACGCTAACATCACACTGGTTAATATATACCTCATCTTGTTTACTTAGTTATTGTGTTAAGACTTTTGCACTCTATACTAATAGATCCAACATGCACTCTTGCAATTTGCACCATAAATGTGATCCTACCATTCACCTTCCCTCAATCTTACCTCCCCCATCTCCTCCCATCCCCCCACCTCCCTCCTTCCTCTTGGGTCATAGTAGTTGTGATCTACTCTTCATATGAAAGCATGAATGATTGTAAATCGGTTTCATAATAGTACTGAGTACATTGGATATTTTTTCTTACATTCTTGAGATACTTTACTAACTAGGATATGTTCCAGCTCCATCCATGTAAAGGTAAAGGAGGTAAAGTCTTCATCTTTTTTTAAGGCTACAAAATATGCCATGGTATACATATACTACAATTTATTAATCCATTCATGGGTCAACGGGCACTTGGGCTTCTTCCATGACATGGCTATTATGATTTGACCTGCAATGAACAACCTGGTATTGCAACCTGGTGCAAATATCTTTGTTATGAAGTGATTTTTTGGTCTTTTGGATATACACCTAGTAGAGGAATTGCAGGATCAAATGGCAGGTCTACTTTTAGTAGTATTTGCCATACTTCTTTCCAAAAGGGACATATTAGCTTGCATTCCCACCAGCAGGGCAGAAGTGTTTCCTTTTCTCCACATCCATGCCTACATCTGTAGTGTTGGGATTTTGTTATGTGAGCCACTCTTACTGGAGTTAGATGATATCACAAAGTGGTTTTGATTTGCATTTCTCTGATGATTAAAGATGATGAGCATTTTTTCATGTGTCTGTCCATGCACCTGTCTTCTTCAGTGAAGCTTCTGCTCAAGTCCCTTGCTCACAATGAAATGGGATTACTTGTTTTTTTCTTATTAATGAGTTTGAGTTTTCTGTGGATTCTGGTTATCAAAACTATGTCAGAAGGTTTGACCTGCAAAAATCCTCTCCCATCTGAGGGCACCCTGTTTTCTTTATTTACTGTGTTCTTGGCTGGCAGAAGCTTTTTAGTTTGATCAGACCCTAGTAATGTATTTTTGGTGTTGCTTCAATTTTCCGGGAGGTCCTCCTCATAAAATATTCTCCCAGGCCAATTTCTACAAGTGTTTCTCCTGCACTGTCTCCAAGAATCTTTATAGTTTCATGTCTTAAGTTTAAATCTTTTATCCAGTGAGAGTCAATTTTTGTTAATGGTGCAAAGTGTAGGTCCAATTTCAGTCCTCTACAAGTCACCAGCCTATTCTCCCAGCACCATTTGTTAAATAGGGAATCTTTCCCCCAATTTATATTTTTGATAGGCTTACCAAAGATCAAATGATGATAAGTATCTGGGTTCATCTTTTGGTTCTCAATTCTGTTCCATAAATCTACCTCTCTATTTTTGTGCCAATACAATACTGTTTGAGCACTATAGATTTACAGTATAGTTTGAAGTCTGGTAGTGTTATTCCTCCAGATTTGCTTTTATTTCTGAGTAATGTCTTCGCTATTCAAGTTTTTTTCTGGATCCATATAAAATGAAGGACTATTTTTTCCAGATCTTTAAAGTATGACAGTGGTGCTTTGATAGGGATTGCGTTAAATTTGTAAACTGCTTCGGGTAATATGGATATTTTAACAGTGTTGATTCTCCCTAGCCATGAGCATGGTATGTTTTTTCATTTGTTAACATCTTCAGCCATTTCTTTTCTCAGTTTTTCATAATTCTCTTTATTGAAATCTTTCATATCCTTTGTTAGGTAAATTCCCAAATATTTCCTCTTCTTTGGCACAACTGTAAAGAGAATGGAGTCCTTGACTGTTTTTTTTTTTTTTTTTTGGCTTGACTATTATTGGTATATATAAAAGCTACTGATTTGTGAGTATTGATTTTGTATCCTGAGATGCTACTGTATTCCTTAATCATGTCTAAGAGTTTTGTGGTTGAGTCCCTGGTGTTTTCCAGGTATAAAATTATATCATCTGTGAAGAGTGAAAGTTTGATCTCCTCTAACCCTATTTGTATACTCTTAATCACCTTCTCTTGCCTGATAGTGATGGCTAAGACTTCCATTACAATGTTAAAAAGCAGTGGAGACAATGGACAGCCTTGCCTGGTTCCTGATCTGAGTGGAAATGTTTTCAATTTTACTCCATTGAATATTATATTGGCTGTGGGTTTGCTGTAGATGGCCTCTATCAGTTTAAAAAAAAGTCCCTTTTATACCTATTTTCTTAAGTGTTCTGATCATGAAAGGATGCTGGATATTGTCATTTAAATTTAATTCACATCATGGTAGTATTAAGAGACTGGGTCTTCAAGAGATGATTGGGCCATGAAGGTCGGACTTGCCCTCATGAATGGATTAATGGATTCATAGGTTGATGGATTTAATAAATTTCCTGGGAGTTTTACAGCTGCTTTTATAAGAAGAAGTAGAAAGACTTGAGCTAGCATACTCACTCACCTCATTTGGGGATGCCCTGTGAATCCTGGGAGTCTGCAGAATCCTCTCCAGCAAGAATGTTCTCATTGGGTATGGCCTCTCATCCTTGGACTTCTCAGCCTCCAAAACTGGGTGAAATTTTTTTTTATAAATTTATACATATTTTTAATAAAGTCAGATATTCTGTTATAAACAACAGAAAATGAAATTAGACACCCACCCTGGTGCTTCCCTATGTGGCTCTTTGAGTGTGACATGCCTTGTCCTCTTGGGATCTCTAACAAACTATCTTTTAATGACAATTGTTTTGTGATCTGTTGGCTTTACCATACCTGAATAATGACAAAACCTACATTTTAAACATGAGTTAGATTTATGGCTTGTAAATGTTAGTGTTGCTTTTATATCTTGCAAGACTGACTTGACCAATAGGCTCTTGCTCTTTCCAAAATGTGGGCTATTGCCATGTGCATTTATCAATTGTATTGCCTCCTGTAGCCTCTCTAGTGCCACTAATGACACTGTTTTGCATTAATATCTTAGAAGCCCAAGAAAATTTCAGAAGATAATTTTTCACAACTTCTATGACCTTTGGGAGCTGGTGGAGTGTCCTGTATTCTATGATTCTTAGAATAAAAATATCTCATATTGGCAGATTATTTTATAGTTAAAAAGATTTCTGCATGTATTTGTTAATTAAAAACTCCATATAAAAGCATGAAGACAGTTTGCCTTGAATCATTATTATATTGAAAATGAAGAAATTGTGCCTCTGAGGGCATTCCCCCTTTTAGTAGAGTGTTATCTTAGTCTATTACCTAAAATTTACAATTTTTAACTATCTCATGAACTGATAAAATAAAAATCCTGATATACATTTGATTTAGAAAAAGTTACTTGAGATTATACTTGAATCAATAAAAATTAGTTGCATCCACAAAAAGGAAAGTATAGAACACATTTTCCCCCTTTTGCTTTGCATGAAATTGCAGGGCCTCTTCTTGGAATGCACTGGGGAAGACTATTTTCTCCAAGTATTTTCCACCATAGATTTATGTTAGAAAATCAGGCTGATTCTTTATTTATTTATTTATAATTACATATTTGTTTATTATTATATGAAAATAATTTCACAAGGGTCTTATTCTTAAAAACAATTTTACAGCACTTCTGAAATACAGAGTCATCAAGATGCAGGTACAATTCTTACACTGTTAAGGATAGATAACCATATGGAGCTGGAAAAATTTTAGAGATTACATAGTCCAAACATATACTGCAGAAGCCCAATGATATTAGGAATTTTCCCTAACATATCACCATGTCCAACTCAGAAATCTGTCATTTTACTGCTAAACAAAAGTTTCAGTTCACATTCGGTGTACCCTTACATATGCTTCAGAGTTCCTTTTCCCCCTTGATATTGTATTATTTTTAATTGAAAACTATTTAAAGGTTACAAATATTTTTGTTACATAGATACCTTGTAAGCTTAAGTCAAGACTTTTGGTGTGTTCATCACTGTAATTGTATTTGTTGTACCCAATAGATAAGTTTTCATCCAACACCTTCCCTCCTTCTCTTCTTGGTTTCCAATGTCCTTTACTTCTCTTTGTGCCTACTGTGCACAAAGCTCCCACTTGTTATGAGTGAATGTTTTGTTTGGCTTTCTATTCCTGAGATACTTCTCTTGGGACAGTGGTCTCCAGTTCCATCCAAATTGCTATAAACAACATTATTTCATTTATTTTTATGGCTGAGTAGTACTCCATGGTGTACGTGTGTGTGTGTGTGTATGCATATACATATGTATATATATCACATTTTCCTTATCCACTCGTGAATTGATGAGTACCTAGGTTGGTTCCACATCTTAGCAATTGTGAATTGTGCTGTTGTAAATATTTGCATGCAGATACCTTTTTGATTAAATAACTTCTTTTCCTACATTTAATTCTTTGAGGAATCTCCATACAGCTTTCCATAGAGTTTGCAGCAATTTGCAGTCCCACCAACAGTGTATAAGTTTTCCTTTTTCCTACTTCCTCACCAATATCTATTGCGTTTAGTAATGGCCATTCTTATAGGGGTAAGGTGATATCTAATTTTAATTTTAATTTGTGTTTCCTTGTGGATTAGTGATGGTGAACATATTTTCATATACTTTTAGGTGACTTATCTATCTTCTTCTGAAAAACATCTGTTTATGTGTTGTGCTTACATTTTGATGGGGTTATTTTTTTATTACTGTTTTGTTTGAGTTTTTTGTAAATTCTGGATATTAGACCTTTGTCCAATGCATAGCATGTGAATATTTTCTTCCATTCTGTAGGTTGTCTATTAACTTTTTGGATTATTTCTTTGCCATGCAGAATCATTTCATTTTAGTTAAGTCCCATTTGTTTATTTTTAGTATTGTTGTATTTACCTTTGGGGTTTTATTCACAAATTATTTATGTAAGCCAAAGAGTTTCTTTCTATGTTTCTTCTAGAAGTTTGAATGGTTTCATGCATATGTAAGTCTTTAATCTATCTTGAATTTATTTTGTATTTGATGAGATAGAGGGGTTCTGTTTCATTCTTCTGCTTGTGACTATCCAATTTTCTCATCACTATTTATTGAATAAGGCATCTTTCCCCAGTGTGTGTTGTTGTTTGCTTTGTAAAAGGTCAGTTGATCATCGCCATATGGTTTTATTTGGTTTATTTATCATTCTCTGTTCTGTTCCTTGGTCTTAACCAAGGAGGTGAAGGATCTCTGAAAGGAGAACTGTCAAACACTGATGAAGAAAATCAAAGATAACACACACAAATGGAAACTATCTCTTGCTTAAAGACTGGCAGAATCAACATCATTACCATGTCTATATGCCCAAAGTGATATACAGATTGAGTGCACTCCTATAAAAATACAAACATTTTATCTAACATACCTAGAAAACATAATCTTAATTTGGAATCAAAAGACCATAAATAGCAACAGCAATCCTACGAAAAAGAAACAAATCTGAAAGCATCACATTACCTGACTTTAAATTATACTACAAGGTTATAGTAATCAAAACAAAATGGTACTGGTATAAAAATAGACCTCTTGACTTCTGATGCCTATTGGATAAATGATAGTATATTCTATTGGTTCAAAATAATCCTGAGCTAATTTTCTAGGAAAGTGACCATGTTTTCTCCTGCAAGAATTTAGCCATTTGGCATAAAGGATAGGAGTTGGGAGCTATTATTGTCTGTAGTTTTAACAAACTCTTAAACGTAAAATATATATAAGAATTTTAGGGACTAGTCGCTCCATATGATCTTATAAAATCTGGGAGGATTTTAAGTACTAGTCTGCCCAAAGAATGAAAGTTATCTCAATGTTACATCATATTTTCTCTTAACAAAAGACTCTGCAAGGGACAAATTCTCCCAGTATATCTTGCATTGTTCACAGAGTCCTAGCCCTTACAAGCTAAAACCTTCTCCAAATTTAGGAAAATAATTTAAAAAACTTACGTAACATTTAGACCTCTTAAAATAATAACATTAAAAGACTTCTGATGTTTATGAAAGATTCTTTTCATTTATCACCAAAAGTTGGAATTACTTAAAGCAAATCTGCTTGATTTTTCTTCAATAGAAGGCTCCCAAAGGTCAGGGAAGTTCTGAGAAATCGCGTTCTGAAATTTTCTTGGGCTTCTGGGCTATTGAAGCTGGACTACGTTATGTTTATTAAATCCATGTCTGTATTTTTAGCAATTAGCGTCTCATACCTTTACTTTTGAAATGTGGGAATCATTGACACATCAAACCTTCAAAATATCTGAGGTTAATTTTTCATAAACTAAAATGCCTATTACTGGTTTATTTTTTGAAATGCTTCTATTACCGAGACTCTAGGGATTCCTACATGACAAATGCACTTTAAACACCATTTATTTTCAGGACCTCTACTTGTACGCGCTAAGACAAATGTTTTTGTAAACAATTGGTCTTTGGAGGTATCCTTTGAGCCAGGAAGCTCATGTTGCATTGGACCAAGAGAAGCACCATGTTCCAGAGATGAAGATCTTTTGAGGACAAAACTGTGGCCACGGTTCATCAGATTCTGTCATTATTCAGCTGGATTCAAATGATGACATAAATTCAAAGTCAAGAATAACCATTAAATCTCACCTCTAGAGACTACTTTTACAGTTTCCAGGATGTCCTATAAAATTTTCCTTCTAATTAAAAAAAAAATCGAGACCATTTTTATGAACTACAAAGTTTGAAGACACTATAAATCAAATTTAGTGCTATAATCAACAAAAGATGAACTAAGTTCATCTAACATATGCTAATAGTCTACATAATCATGATTGCAAGTCATGGCAAGTAATCATAAGCAGTAACAATGATGTTAGTGACATTTGCACAGCTAACAAGAGCATTTTAAGGGTCACCTAGAGAGGTGATTGGTAAACTTGGCTAAAAATGAAACTTCTCAGGATCTCTACTCTAGCCATTGTAATGAAAACCACCTGAAATGCACATTAAAAACATGATTCTTGAACATTACCCCTTTAGAGATCCCAGATAAAATACAGGATATTTGTAAATTTGAATTTAAGATTCATAATAAACAATAGTAGTCCTATATTTTTATTTCTAATAAACAATGAATATGATATTTTTTATTTTTATTTGCTAACCGTCGCAATACACAGGGACTGAACCTAATTTTTTTTTAATTAGAATCCTATGTGATTATTATTGTCATGAAAGTTAGAGAAACATTGCTGGAAGTGATTGATAACTTCTGGAAGAAGTGCCTGAAGTTAGGGTCCCAGAAACTTCTAATAGACAAATTTGCCAAAATATCTAGCTTTTGCAAGTCCCAAATCATTTTAAAACTGAATATGAGGAAATATCTCTCCCTGTTTTCATTAGACTTATTCTTTTACTGAGAAATTGGGCAAGGTAGCCTGAGTCTTATATTTCAGGCAAGAAGTGGGAAGCAGAAAGGAGGCAGAGCCTTCGGTCCAGGTGAAATATGGGGCAGGTAGTCTCAGGCACTTATATTCCTTTTGTCTTCTTTTTCCACAGTGGTTCCACATGGAGAAGTACCTAAATTACGTAACATGGTATATAATGTGTATGTGTGCACGCTTGTATATGTGTATGTGCATGAAATGATAGGAGATATAGGACATCTGCTATAGAAAAATATGAGTTGGGAGTGATGGCTGGAATTGTAAATGAAAGAAGATTGGTCATGAGTTAATGGGCCGCATATTATACATTTGGATATCTGATATTATTTTTTATTGGTAAATGTTTGAAATATTCCATAACACAAAAATTGAAAAATTAAAAAAGATCCCTTGGTTAACCCTTTTATATAATGAGAAAAATGAAGCAAAATAAAGATATTTGATTATCTTTCTAGTATATTTACTTTTCAGTCTTTCTTTATAATCTAATATATCATGCTAAGAGCTGTTAATGATATTCCCAGAAGTCTTTATTTTTTAACTTCAGTATTGTATTGCTGAGTGACATTTTATGTTGTATTTAGCAATAAGGGTTAAAATCTGAAAACCTGATTTAAATTCACTTTCTGTTTGCATGACTCTTGAAAGGCATTTGATACTATAGTAGAATCTTTACATCTAACTTACAAATTCTGGCCCTATTACTTTGAAATCATGTGACATTGGTGAGCTACATAACCTGATTAAAGTTTAATGTCCTCTCTGCAATTGAAGGCTGTCAGTCCATCTGCACCACTGTAACAAAAGTGCTAGAGAATGTGTGGTTTATAAACCACAGAAATGTATTTCTCATAGCTCCAGAGGCTGGGAAGTCCAAGCTCAGGGCACTGGCAGATTTGATGTCTACTGAGTCCCCATTTGAAGGATACTAATCTTTCCCTTGAGACTTCTGAGTTCATGATAAAATCACCTTCCAAAGACCCCACCCCCCAATACCATTACATTGGGGATTAGGTTTCTGCATATGAATTTTGGGGGGACATAGGCATTCAGTTTATAGGATAGGTAATTGTTGCCATGATGATTAAATTAAGTTGCAGGAAAATGTGTACAACTTTATAGGCATTCCATAAATGGGAGTTTTTATTAGTTTTTTAGGGCTGCCACAACTAATTAGCACAATCTGGATGGCTTAAAATAACAGAGACTTATATTCTCACAGTTTGGGAGGCTAGAAGTTTGAGATGGTCAGTGAGGCCGGGCTCCCCTGACAGCTCTAGGAGAATACTTCATTGCCTCTTCTTCACCTCTGGTGGTTCTTGGCAAGCCTTGACTTTTCTAAGTTGTAACTACATTACTCCAGTTTCTGATTACAGCCTCATGTGGTTGTTTTCCTTCTGTGTGTGTCTGAGAGTCTTTAAATCTTTTTCCCCCTATAAAGACACCAGTCACTTGATGTAGGGGCCTTCTGAAATCCAGTATAAACTCATCTAACCTTGATTACATCTACAAAGATACTGTGAGGTTACGAATGAGGTCACGTTCATAGTACCAGGGGGTTAGGACTGCAGTGCATCCTTTGGGAGGACACAATTCGACCAGCATCAGGGGGCTTATTTTAAGTTGAATAACTTAATCTTGTTTTTTTTTTAAATCTCTACCCCCCCATTGAAGCAACTAACCTTTTCTTCACAGTGGTTAGTTATAAGACTTAGATGAGATAGTTCATTTGAAAAAGTCTCCCACATGCCTGATACATCCAGCACACAAACCCTACCTGAATTATCCTTTTTTTGTTTAATCACATCCAGTAATTCCATTTATTATTTTTACAAATTATTTTTAAACACATGAGTCAGCTCTCTCACAACATAAAGACTGTTGTAACATTGTACCCAGTTAGGGTTTAAGTATGTGTAGCAGCTGAGTAAACACTATTTCTGTCATCTACATTCACAGAGTGGACTTGACTGATGTGATGACTAATGGGTCAGCCAACTATACCTTTAATTCGGCAGCAAACCCTTTTCCTTTAGCTCACAAACTTTGTTTGTGCTTTGCACTCTACCTGACTGGCACATGTAAATGGATTCAGTGGGAAGAAGATGTGGTTAGCTTTCCCACATGCAGAAAGGAAATAAATGCTTTTTTCTGGACAAGACCAAAAGGATTTTTCCCCCAAGCATGGAGAGAAAGACAAGAGCCTTTCTTAAATACTGGTAGAGCTAGAACCTCCTAAGGTTCCTATGCTCTTCAACCTTTTTTTTTTATCTTAGGGCACACTTGAACCTATAGTTAAACTTCCATGGCATACTTCAAATGTGTTGATAAAAAAAATAAAAAAGAGTATCAAAAAGAATATAATGTAGGGCAGTGCTTGTGACTCAAAGGAGTAGGGCACTGGCCCCATATGCAAGAGGTGGCGGGTTCAAACCCAGCTCTCGCCAAAAACTGCAAAAAAAAAAAAAGAATATAATATTAAAATAAAATAAAATATAAAAAACTTAATGTGCTTTGAACTTCCTTTGAAAATAATTTAACTAAATGTTTTAATAATTTTCGCAGCACAAGTAAGATTCTTTCATGGCACACCAGTTGAAAATCGCTGTTCTAAAGAATATTAAGACTTGCCCTGGAGAGGCAATGACACCAGAAAAGTTTAATTTGAGGGTATCCTAAAGCAAGAATTCTCCACCCTGTTTCTAGGTGTAGCCTGGGAGGCTGTGGGCCTTGTAAAGAAGTCCTGCACCCAGGGTGATGCATTTAGGCCTAAAGGAATTCTCATAGGATCCCAAGGAGACATGGAAGTAGCAGCCAGACCAGGAAATGCCTGCAAGCAGAGAGGAAGATCTTTGTGAACTTGGACAAACCGAGGGACCTCAGCATTAATAGACATGTTGACCATGACTAAGCAGGAAGTGCTGTATCTGCTGGAGACTGGCTTTAAGAGATGGTCAAGGACCAGATTCCCCTTGCCACTAATGGCACGAACCACCACATTCTACCAGAACCCCTGTACTGGGCAGGAGAAAACTTTACACTGGTGTTCTGCCTCCTCAGCTAGCTGAGTTCAAATCCTAAATTTATGAAAATTTAAACCAGAATAGATCAAGTGATCTCTGCTGCGTTTAGCAGGTAGTGACTAGATAATGTTTTCTAATATCAGCACAAAGGGAGCCCAGGAGAGAAATTGCATTTGATTATGGAAAGATGAGTACCATCATCTTCTTAAACTCTGAGATTTTAGGAAATTTGCCATCAGTGACATGCAAATAAAAGCGACTCTTTCCATGCATCTGGGCATTTGATTTTGCTTCTGTTTCTCTCTGCACTTCTGCTTCCTTCTTTGCCAAGAAACTAATTTTCTTTCTCTGCCATTTTTGTACAAAGGTCAAACAAGGCTCTATCAAAACGATGTTCTCAGATAATGGATCTACTTCTTTTCATTGTGATACAAGAGACTAATGTTTTTAACTCCAAATATTAGAATTCCCAAAAGACTATGACTCTTCTTCTGGAAATGTGTTCACAGTTGAGTGAATGGTTGATTGTTAAGAGTATTGAAATTGGAATGATGAAATGGTAATCTGCTTTTATACTCATAGAAGGGATACAGGAAGAGAAAAGAGGAGAGGAGAGGAGAGGAAGGGGAGGGCAGGAGAAGCGATGGTGTTCCTTCTCAGCACACAGGAAGACTGTTGCTGACCCTCTTTGACTCACTTCTGGTCAACACGTAGAGGTCAGGTACATCTCTTTTAGGCCTGGCCATAAACCTTCTTCCCAATTTTCTATGTTCTCTTCTCTTTTGGGGTAAAATTAGAGAGTACAAGTTTAAGATAAAAGTGTCTCAATATGGACGAAACCTGGGTCCCTCAGTCACCACTTGGAGGAAAACCACCAAAGTGAGCAATTCTACTTGTGTATATCATGCTTTGAGTTAGAAATGAGCCATTTACATTAGGTCAGTAAGAAATGGAGGCTTGTTGGATACTAGCGGACAGCTCTACCAACCTTGAGAAATACAGTACATTTCCTTCTATGACTCCCAAATTAATTTATGAAAGTTGATTGTCTTGTCCAGATATGAACTTTTAATTATGATGGATAAATAGCTCTAAATTATTTCCCACTGAAGGTTATTTGAATTTATAGCTTCAAATAACAAGTAAAATTAAAACAATGAATACATTTTACAATACCTTGCATACTATATGGTACAAACCAAACATGGCATAAAAATATGCCAAACAAATAAAAATATTACTTTATGAAAAGTTTGTAACAGTATTTTTGCTTCTAAAAATAACCAACACAATTAAAAAAAATACAGGAACTAGAAAAAGAATAAATAAACATTTCATAGAATAGAAATGCTTGTCTTTTAAATTCAGAAAAGATACACAAATTCAGTCATAAAAAGAGAGGAAAACTGCATTGAGATACTGTTTCTCACTACAAGAAGAAATTAAAAGTCCAAAATTTGATAACTTGTTATTTGAAAAAGCTGTGAAAAAATAGCCCTCTTTTATATTGCTTGTGAGATTACAAATGGCACAATCTCTGTAAGGGGAAATTTGGAAATATCTTGAAACATATCCATTTCCCTCTCAGAAATTCAGACTCCATCTCAAACATATGCCACCAAAAATATATACTTGGTTATATACTTGCTTGACATAAGGCTATTCACAGAATAGCCTTATTCCAAATAGGTATTATTCAAGTCCCATTTAAAGTAGTAGTATAATATGAAGCTAATTTATAGCTTTCATATGAAGGCTAAAACCCAATTATAGCACAGGAATACAGGGAAAGGGGAAAGGGAGGGGAGGGGTGGGGGGAGGTTGGGTAGAGGGAGGGCAATTAGTGGGAACACACCCTATGGTGCATCTTAGCAGGGTACTGGCGAAACTTATTAAAGGTAGAGTATTAATGTCTTTATATAGTGATCAAGGAAATGCCATGAAGGATATCTGTAACAGTACGATCAAAATATTTCTGAATGTATATGAATCGTGC
>CAUYON010128670.1:0-13331 GCA_963573935.1 Arctocebus calabarensis
ATCTTCAAGCCAGAAAAGAGCAGTATCTACTCCTTAATCTACTCAAACACCCCAACAACCAGACTAAGATTTTGTATCTGACAAGACTAAGTTTCATAGTCAGTGGAGAAATCAAATCTATTCCTGCAATGTTACCTTTAAAGAAATGTAGCCTCTGCCTGTGTTGCAGAAAAGACTAAGTCCTATCTTAAATACAGGAAAATACAAGAAACCCCCAACAAAGACAAACTCCCTAGTAATTATAGGACAAACCTTAAGCAACTACAATGCCCTGAGTGAGAAAAAAAAAAACAACAGAGTCTCACACATTATGACAAAGAGAAATGGGCCATACTTACCAATTCTCTCAACAAATCTGAATGGCTTGCACTCCCCCCCCAAAGAGACATAGACTGGATGATTGGATTTAAAAAAGAGAGACAGAAGCCATCAATATGCACTCTTCAAGAAATTGGACTAACCCCAAGGACACAACAAGATGCAGTGTCAAGGATTGGAAAACCTTTTCTCCCTATGGAAAATGAAAGAATGTGAGAATACCACTTCTCATCACAGATACCATTGACTTGAAGTAACAAACACGAATGCAAATAGTCATTACATACTGGGCAATGGAACAATTCATCAAGAACACATCTCAATGCTAAATACCTATGCACCCTACTGAGGCACTCCCAATTTAAAAGGCAAAATCTACTGGATCTAAAGAAAATGACAAATAGCAAGACCACAATTGCTAGAGACTTCAACACCTCACTGACAAAACTGGAGAGATCCTCCCAGTTTGATTAGCAGAAACCAAACAAAGAAACTTTGAACTGAAACCCGTCCCTAGAACAAAAGAAACAGTTATAAAACTTTTTTACCTGAATACCACTGAAGACACACTCTTAGCAACTCATGTATGAATCTCCAAGATTGATCATATCCTAGGTTGTAAACTGTCCTCAATAAATTACACAAATGATAAAATGGGCCTTACAGATCTTAGTGAAATTAAAGTAAAATGGGAGTGGAACAGGAACATTCATTTCCTCACAAAGTCATGAATCCTAACCAATAGCTAGGCCAAGAAAAACAGAAAGATGAAAACACAGGGATTCCATGAAAACAGCGATAATGAGACCACAAGCTACAAAACATTTGGAATACTGCAAAAGTGGTCAGGAAAGAGAAATTCATTGCCATAAACAGCTACATCCAGAAATCAGAAAGAACACAAATCAAAAACACTATGGCATCTATCCCAAGGAACTGGAAAAGGAAGAGCATTCTATTCCTTGTTTTTTTTTTTTTTTGAGACAGAGCCTCCAGCTGTCACCTTGGATAGGGTGTGGTGGCATCACAGCTCACAGCAACCTCCAATTCCTGGGCTCAAGACAGTTTCTTTCCTCTGCCTCCCAAGTAGCTGGGACTACAGGCGCCCACCACAATGCCCGGCCATTTTTTGGTTGCAGCTGTCATTGTTGTTTGGCAGGCCCAGGCTGGATTCGAACCCTCCAGCTCAAGTGTATGTGGTTGGCGCCTTAGCCTTTCAAGCCACAGGCGCCAAGCCACCTTCCTATTTTAAAATGTTTCTTTATCAGAGATAAAGAAAAAAATATGCTCATTTGTGTCCTAAATGGAATGAGAGTTTTGATTGGATTTAACTCTGGTTCACAAAATTTCTCCTCTTAAAATGCAATTCACGTTTTCAAAACAACTTTCTCTTTGAGGTATCTGCTTAGTCCCAAGGGTGGTTGGTTTTAGTGACCAGAATACCACTCCTGATGATTAACATTTCTTTGGTCTACTCCCAAAGCCCGTATAAAACTGTGTTTATTCTAGCCTGGGATCTACGGATAATGGAGAACTCCCATCTTTACATGAAAGCAAGGATCTGGATAATCATATCCCCAGACATGGCAAGAACCACATTTTGGAAGGTAATAAAGAGATAGCAGAGCCATTTGATCAAGGAGTATCTGTTACATTTTGATTCCCTTCCAATAAAAGGTGACTAGGAGGTTAGGCATGGTGGCTCACACCTGTAATCTTAGCACTCTAGGAGGCCAAGGTGGGAGGATCATTTGAGGTGAGGAGTTTGAGACCAGTCTGAGCAAGAACCAGGCATAGTGGCACACACCTGTAGTCCCAGCCATTAGGGAGACTGAAACAAGAAGATCGCTTGATCCCAGGAGTTTGAGTTTGCAGACAGCTATGATGATGCCACTGTACTATAGTGTGGGTGACAGACAGAGCAAGACCCAGACTCAAAAGAAAAAAATGTATAAAAGGTAATTAAATCAAATGTTTGATTCCTAAGCAGAGATGTCCTTAATTCTGCCAAATCTACAGGGAGTCTGGTAAGCTCAGTCATTAGTCTGGCATTATCAGTGACTCTGACTTGGTTTTTTTCTATGTACAATCAGGTTAAAATCCAGTGGAGTAGTGTTTAATCATTATTATGTTTATGATGATGCTTGTAGAAAGGGAACCAACAACTGTTGAGTGTGACCTTGAACAAATGACTTTATAGTTCCTCATTCATTGATTGATAGAATGGAGTCAGGAGATCTCTTCCACTGTGTGCTTGGCATTGGGGTATGAATTTCTGCCTGCTTTATATCACTTAACCCTCCCTTGAATTCTTTCAGGTAATTAATACTTAATCATCCTAATTTAAAAATGAGAAAATGGGGGTCTAGAAAGGTAGATTAACCTGCTTAAAGTTACACAGTTAGCAAGTAGTGGAGCTGGGATTTGAACCCAGGGCAATTTGATTGTAGAATATGATATACTGATGCAACAACAGTTCTCAAAGTATGAGCTACTGAGGACCAAAAGTTCCTTGTAGGGGATCTAGGAGGTCAAAGCTATTTTTATAATTAAACTGAGATACTCTTTGTCTTTTCCTTTCTCTTCTTCTCATGAACATATATGAAGTTTCCAGAGGCTACATGACATATATCAATGCAAAAGACTGAATATAGAAGCTAACATGAAAATATAGACATCTTCCGTTAAGCCTGACATTGCAATGTAGCCATTCTTCATCTCCCCTTTTCTTTCAGCTTGAGAAATACAAATTTTTCTTTCATAAAAATATTACTTACATTAATAGGTACACTGCTTATTTGTTACTTTTTAAATAAATTTATAAGCAAAATTTAAAACATTGCTCAGTTTTGATTTCTTGAAGAAGTAAAAATAGAACTACTACATAATCCAGCCATCCCACTCCAGGGAAAATAAACCCATAAATAAAACAGATACCTGCAGCAGCACCTGCGGCTCAGAGGGCAGGATGCCAGCCCTGTATACCGAGGGTGGCAGGTTCGAACCCAGTCCCGGCCAAACTACAACAAAAAAATAGCCAGGCGTTGTGGCAGGCATCTGTAGTCCCAGCTACTCAGGAGGCTGAGGCAAGAGAATTGTGTAAGCCCAAGAGCTGGAGGTTGCTGTGAGCTGTGACGCCACCGCACTCTACCCAGGGTGACAAAGTAAGACTCTGCCTCTAAAAAAAAAAAGAAAGAAAGATAGAAAAAGAATATAGGGGCGGTGCTTGTGGCTCAAGGAGTAGGGAACCAGCTCCATATATTGGAGGTGGCAGGTTCAAACCCGGCTCACCCAAAAACTGCAAAAAAATAAAATAAATAATAAAATATTTTTTTAAAAAAGATACCTGCACTCATATGTTTATTGCAGCACTATTCACAATAGCAAGGATCTATTGCTAGGTAGAATTCTTACAGAATCTACCTAAGTGTCCATCAACAGAGGATTACATAAAGGAAATGTGGCATCTATACACCATGGAGTACAATCCAGCCATAAAAATAAATGCCATCCTGTCTTCTGCAGCAACAAGGATGGAACCATTATCTTAAGTGAAAACAACTCAGTCACAGAAAGACAAATGCCATGTGTTCTCACTTGTAAGTGGGAGCTAAATAATGAGCAGATGGAGAAGCAGAATGTGGAATGATGGACAATGGAGATTTGGGGAAGGATGGAGGGAATCGGATGATGGGAGGTTGCTTGGTGGGTGCAATGGGCGCAGCTCCAGTGATGGACGCACCGAAGGCTCCGACGTCACCACAACGCAGTAATTCAGGGCGGCCATAATTTAAAATTGCACATGGACATTATGACCACCTTGTATATCAATGTGGCCAAATTGCAATCGAATAATTGTACTTATAACCCATGAATATGTACAAATCAAAATAAATTTTAAAATATAAAAATGGGTGGAAAAAATAAAATGCTTCCCAATTTTAATTTCCAATACGATACATATTGATCCATGTAACAACATAAATGAAACTCCTCCAAGCCGTCAATAATTTTAAAGAGTTGGCTTGGTACCCATAGCAAAATGGGGACAGTGCCAGCCACATACAACGAGGCTGGTGGGTTTGAACCTGGCCCGGGCCTGCTGAAACAAGGGCAACTGCAACAAAAAATAGCCGGGTGTTGTGGGGGGGTGTCTGTAGTCCCAGCTACTTGGGAGGCGGAGGAAAGAGAATCCTGTAAGCCCAAGAGTCGGAGGTTGCTGTGAGCTGTGACACCATAGCACTCTATTGTGAGGGTGACATAGTGAGACTCTGTCTCAAAAAATAATAATAATGATGATGATAATAATAATTTTAAGGAGTTTAAAGAGGTCCCAAGAGCAAAATATTTGAGAACCACTTTTGTGGAATATTCTGTAATACGTTGCCCCTCTATATCTTACAGTTATGTGTATGACATAACAGTATGAACTTTTTTGTTTTGTTTTTTCATTGGGTGTGGGGGGGAATATCTTCCTTTTATCTCCCCAAGTCTCTAGCAATTTCTCAAGAAAATACTCAGTGTTTTTCAGATAACCTCAAATCAAAGTTGGACTTTTAACTAAACTCTCTCTCCCAACTGCTGCTGTTTACCCCTCCCCTGCGGGCAGTCTCTGTTCCACTGAGAGATCTCAGTCCTGGGAAGATGGTAGAAAGCGAAACTCTAGGGTAATCTCAGGACTCTTTCTCTCCTATCTGGGGCTTTAAAAATGGGCTTGGCCGGCAGGAAGCTCAAATCTAGGAGAGAAGCCCCTCTTTAGGACGTAGGAGCCGGGTACGGACCATGGGATCAGCCTTGTAACACACATCCTTAAGAAGGTGATATCCTGAGGTTGAAGGAATTTCTTTTTCCATGTTGCTTCCCACCAAATTCTGTTCTTCAAGACCCAAAATATTGATTGCATCCTTTTGAACATCACCCATAACCTCTGAACTCTTCATTTTCTTCAAGTTAACCCTTGGCTATACAGGATGTCCATAAAGCTCATGGACTATTTTAAATTGCACAGGAATTTTAAGGACACACTGGATTGTCTTAAAATTTTTCCCAAATAATAGAATACATCAACTATTTGCATATCACATGCAAAAATATGGGCATTCATCTTTTATTCTTCCATTTGTGTAGAACTTGTCCCTAACACTATGTATAAGCCACTCAAAACTTTACCATCAATAGCTCTATTTCACACGTGACATGAGTGAAAGTTCGAGAAGGTAAATAACTCACCCAATCTCACTCAGCTAGTAAGTGACAGAGCACGGATTCAAAGCCATGTTGTATGCGCGCAGAGACGCAGCCTTTAACCAGTACACTATTTCTTTTATGGGCTTGGCAGTGTGTTCTCCTAACAGTAGCAACAGCATAGCAATAACAACAACAGTAACACCTGCAACCAAAGCGACAGTGGCAATAAAAACAGCCTCCATTCCGGGGTCCTCAGCGTGTTTCAGTCAGTGTTGGAAGTGCTTCACAGGAATTTTGTGGTTGAACCCGCATTAAGTACTATTTAATATTTATCCTGAATTTGGGTTGGAGAACTGACCATGCATTCTTCGGAATCTGACAGATATGGTTTTGAATATTACTTCACACAATCTTTGAAAAATTGTTACACCTTTTCTGTGAGAAAGTGTCAACCGCGCTTACCTCACAGAGCTGTGGGGATTAAAGAGATGGTGCAATGAAAGTGCTAGAACCTACCTACCCTATGACAGATAGTCAATCAAAAAGGACACCGAGGCTCAGAGAGACCCCCAGTGCAGATCCTCAGACTTCAACTCCAATGTTCTTCCTGCTATACTCCACTGCCTTGGTACATGAGACCTCCTTGTTCCATTAGAGCTCGAGATCAGATCTGCGCATTTACATCTGAGTCCCGTCTAGTTGTGTGTGTGCAGAAGGAAGTTATGATAGGTATCTGAACAGCTGCCCTTATTGCCATAAGATTTCAAGTAGAGAAAATTAAGATAGCTTATCCCCTAAGCCACAAATAACCATTAAGATGTATTAAATAATCATTGACTCAGTAATTCTACCTGGGGTAATCTAACCTCAGGGAATGGAGATAAACTATGTACAAGAAAATGTTTACTGTGGTATTGTAAAAATATTCACAAGAAATTAAAAACAAATACAAGGTCCTACAATGGGGAATTGTCAGGAAATACGGGGGAGATGTATTCCAAGGCATTTTGCGTATCCATTCACAGGATGAGTATAAACACTCTGCAGTTGACAAAAGTCAATTGTAGAGTGCTGTGAAGTCAACCCAAAGGATACAAAATTGTTTCTATGCCGCAGTGTTCACCAGCCATCTTCTTAGATGGAAACATAGGAAAATAGATTGGAAACATCCAGCTAGCTGGAAATTATCCTGAATGATTTTTCCCCTTTAGTTTACACATCTTATGTAATATTATAAAATTTACTCTTATAATTAAAAGATACAAGTAAGAACTGCAACAATGAAGCTGATAGCACATGTTTTACATTCACTGTATCTTACACGCTGTCAGAGAGGTAAAGAGGGAACAGGTTCAGAGAAAAAATATCTTTCTGGTGGATGAAAGGCCCAAAGAAAGATTCACTGTTTATACGAATTTTGCTTTTGTAATTCAGATTCTTGCTTGGCAACCCTGTGAAATCTTAGGCACAGACCAAATATTGCCTCTGAGCACCTACTGGGAGATAAACCCATTTTTTTAACTGGGACATTCAGAGCTGTGAACGCTTTACATTTGCTAGGTCAGGGCCATTCCCAGGACAGGGTGGATTGTGAGTGAGTAGACCACAGTAGAGTTTAATTTCCCTCTGAGAATCTACTGCCCTAACACAGAAATAGGGACAGTCCTTAGAGAAAGCTGCGTGATCAGGCAAAGAACACAGGTCTGTGCTTAGCAAACCTTTGTCCCCAGTGGTGGTAACAGAGTGGAGGAAGATTCTATTACCATCTTACCAGCATCTTGTAGGCGTTTTCTCACAATTTCGAGCCCATCCAACATCGCATCTTTCAAGTTGTCTTGCAGCTCTGGGAAGGCTGAGTTGTTCATCATCAGGACGCTGATCTCATAGTTGTCATGGTAGCAAGTCTTACCCATTTCGGGTAACAAGATCATCATCAGCCCAGAGTGGAAGAGCAGTAACCACAAAGCTAAACCCAACAGTGGTATCTTCATGGCCTTGGGCACGTCAGAACCATACTCCTTGTGCCCACTTGCTTTACTCTGGGATTCTAGGCAGGCAGGAAATCCAGATGGACAGACTTGCTGAGTGTCCCAGTCCGCTCTTCTCCACGCTCCTTTCTGGTCACGGCCAACTGGTCACGTGGGCCGTGGACTACAGCCCGCTGCCAGTAATTAGCAGCTACATTATGGTAGGAGATAAACCAAAGTTCACTTTGTGTGTTTGCACACAGAAAGATCAGAGCTATAAACAGGGATATTACCTGGGCTTCACCCAATACAAATACATCAATTTGTGACATATCACAGGGACGAGGGAAAAGAGGAAGAGGACAGAATGTTATGCACATAACAAGCTTTGTGAAATGGAAAATAAAGGTCGAAGGGCTTTAGGAAAGCCCAGATACGATGGGCTATTGGCGCTTGGGTTTTAGCCGAATTCCAAATGGAATCCTTAAGTAGGAAGAGCCGAGTTTCCATCGCCTAGTCAGAGACTATTTATTGAGACTTGCCCGTGGGTTGGACATTGGAAAGTCGCTGGAGATACAGCCAGGGTTGATATAGATACATTAATGTTCTCATGGAACATGTATTCTAATGGGAGAAGACAAGTGTTATTCTTAATAGACAAATGTCTATTATTCATAGATGAACTATCTTAATTCTATGAGATCGGCTGAGGGAGATGATCATGACTTCTGTCTTTGGACATGTTGAGTTTCAGGTGTCTGTGTAGGTATAAGATGAACTATGAATAATAAGTTCTACAACAAAACAAATACAGAGTGCCGTAAGAGCATACAAAAGATTAACATAACCTATTCTAGCAGGTCCAGGAAGCTTTCCCGAGACAGCGTCCCTGAAGTCGAGCTCAGAAGGATGAACAAGCATTAGCTGATGAAAAGAAAGGAGACCATATCAAGCAAAGGGGCAGTTCGTACAAAGACCCACGGGTGAGAAAGGATGTAGCACGTTTTAGGGGGTGAAGAGACATGGCATGGTTGTCGTGGACAGAGTTAGGGGTCATATGGCAATGGAGGGGTCAGAAAAGAGTTGGCCAGCGCAGATCATGACCTTTCCTGCAAGCCCAAAGGATCTGGGACTTTGTCCTAAGAGTCAAGGAAAAGACATGATCACATAAAGTTTGAAAAAGACTATTTAGGCTGCTATGAAAGGAAGGACCTGGGGAGAGGCAGCTGCGGAAGCAGGGAACTCATCAAGAGCTGTTTCTGTGGCACAAGTAAGAATTAAGACCCGGAGAGGACTGTAGCAGAGGAGATGGGTAAATGGATGGGATTTGATGTTTGATTGGATTTGGGCCCTTAGGAAGACGAAGAAATCAAGGACGAACCCTGATACTCTCAAGTGGTAAAACTCTTAGATGGTAAAGCTGTTTACTGAGCTCTGGAGTTCTGGCCGGGGAACAGGTTTGGGGGAGACCATCATGACTTCTGTCTTTGGACATGTTGAGTTTAAGGTGTCTGTGTAGGTATAAGAACAGTCCCTGTGGGGTTTTGAGAAGAGATCTTGGATTCAAGTGGGGGCTGAGGGATAGCTGCTAGAGCGGCTGATCAAAAATGTTTGCAACATTGACTTCAGGACCTCTTATGGCAAAATTTAAGTTTTAGACTCGAAATTGTAATAAATAAGCATATTAACTGGCATTGCAATTCTTTCCCAGAAGCAGCTCTATTTGTAACTTAAACTTCATTAAACAAAATATGTGAACTACTGATAAATTCAATCAATCCAAATGGAGGTGACCTACTCCAAAACAGTTATCTATAAAATCTGGACAGCAGCTATCCATCAGGTCACTTGAGTATCTTTCAGGGACCTTCTGTTTTTCAGCTGGTGAACCCTTGGCACAGGGAGCTGCACTCCACATTAGAGGGCCAACAAGGAGAACGAACTTACTGGGAACAGACACTGCCAGTAACTATGGGGACTTTGCCTTCTGGGACAGAGCAGGGATTGCTGTTTATAAATAACATGGGCTCCCTAGACTTAGCCTCAGTGGTTCTACTGTTCAGCGCAGGTAAAAGAAGAAATACATTTTGGATAATTGAATAAATTGAACATCAATGAGTGAAATTAATAAAATTGAACAGCATAGTACTCATAGCTCTTAATCATGTTTGTGAATCTGACAAATAGGTTGGTTCTAAAAATAGACTAATTTACTGCAAAAGCAAACAAATGACCAGAAGTTGTGTGTTTCTTAGCAATAGTAGAGAAGAGAAATAGAGTGATAACTACTTTATGAAGGGAAGGTATTTTTTAAGAATAAAAGCTATTTGAGTTGCTTAAGTGTTGATAAGAGGGAGATGGTACAGAAAAAGAGGTGGAAGACACAGGAGACAAGAGGTAAGTGAAAATGGTCTGAGAAAATGAGAAGCAATGGAATTTCAAATGCTGGGGGTGAGGGGCAATGCTGCTTTATTGAAGAAGTGCTGTAGAATTTATCCATGTAGTTTCTAGCTCAGGAAAGTTAGATGAGGTAGTTTGTGTATGATGGTTTAAATTTACTTTCTGAAGGAGGTGAGCCGTCTGGGGAGAGGGAAAGGAGAGTTGGGCTAGTCAGATGTCTGAGGAGAGAGGAGGAATGAGAGAGTGATCGATAAGAGACACATCCTAGGTGGCTCTGCAGTAGTGGCCAGCAGGGTCAGTGACTGCACATTCAGTGGCCCCATTCAGCACAGTTTCATGATCTGTTCCAGAAGGTTCAGCTGCGGAAGATCAGGAAAGTGAATGGCTGGGCCTATTCAGGTGTGAAGATTTTCCAGATAGGTACATTAAAAAGAAAAACGAATTAAAAAACAAAATCAAAAGAAGTACATTTAGTAAGTTTCAGCTGTACCCTTCCAAGATAGAATATAAATGTCTGAACATAATAACTAAGAAAATGCCATGAATGCTATATTAACCAGGTTGATGAAAATATTTCAAATTGTATATAATACCAGCACATTGTACCCCATGATTGCATTAATGTGAACAGCTATTATTTAATACAAAAAAAAAAAAGAAGTACAAAGACTGATTGAGGAGATGGGATATGGAATTTAGAGAGGATTTGAGCGGATGGAAAATCTGAAGCGGTAGAAGTACATCCACATCCCACACACATTATTTTTCTGTTAAAAAATGGAAAGGAACAAAAAACAAAAGAAAAAATGGAAAGGAGTTGCACAGTTTGGGTATCAGAATAATACAGCAGTTTTCATTTTATGGTCATATTTTTATATTAAGAAGCCAAGATTTCCCACCTCGGATCTGAAATACCTTTTTCTCTTCTTTTTTAAATTTCAGGTTAATGTGAGGGTACAAACAACCAAATCACCATATTTGAATTTGTTAGGCAGAGTCCCTCTTGTAGTTATGTCCTGCACCCAAAGGTGCTATGCACTTGTACATTGTGCTCATTCAGTGGGAATACCCCAAACTCCCTCCCCTCCCCTTTCCCCTCTTCTGACCCCAACTTGAATTGAAATGAGTTTTTCTCCAAAGTGGAGATGAATTAGATGGTCTGAAATACCTTCATAGGCTTTTTAAACTCTCGGAGATCAGGGTGGCACCTGTGGCTCAGTGAGTAGGGCGCAGGCCCCATATACCGAGGGTGACAGGTTTGAACCCGGGCCCAGCCAAACTGGAACAAAAAAATAGCCCGGCATTGTGGCGGGCACCTGTAGTTCCAGGTACTTGGGAGGCTGAGGCAAGAGAATCGCCTAAACCCAAGAGCTGGAGGTTGCTGTGAGCTGCGGTGCTACAGCACTCTACTGAGGGCGACAGAGTAAGACTCTGTCTCTAAGAAAATAAATAAATAAATAAATAAACTCTGAGAGATCTAAACAGTGACACAATGACCCTGAGATGTAAGGATGGAAAATAAACAGTAACAAGGAAGCTGAGCTCATTTATATAACATCCCTGTGAAAGAAAAGGAGGCAGAATTTTAAATTAATGTGTTTGCTAGAGAAGCGGAAGCTACGAGTCAAAGTACAAAGCTGTAAATTTGTCCGGAAACACAATATGTCTATATTGAAGCTGTGAATGTGAAGAAGGCTGGTGAGAATTCTTGGGAAAAAATTAGAAAGAAAGCTGCTAGGGCAGGTGGACCGTGAAACTAGCAGGAATGGTAAAATTGATGCAAGTTTGCTTTTATCATGAGGAAATGGAGGAAGTCAGATCAGCAGGTGTTGTGGTGTTGATTTTTTGTGTCTTCTTGCTGTGTAAGTGTACTCCCAGGGTGTGTGGTGCTGCTGGTGGGGGCTTCCCGACTGCAGAACAACTGGATCCTTAAAAAAAATAAAAAGGTCATATATTTGCTCTCAAAAGGATGATTAAGAATAACATAAAAGTTCTACAGATAAATGCTTTCGAATTTGACATTAGAAAGGAAAGAAAAAGAGATGATGATAGCAGTTGGAATGCAAGTTTCACATTCCTTCTGTTCACCTTGAAGGGTTCCTGGAAATGGTATGCTGAGATAAAGAGAAAAAAAAAAATCCAAATCAGAACGTGTAAACAGCATGGTGAGGAAGATTTCTAAGAGGGCCAAGGACCTAAAATGGCAGCTCAGGAAAATAGCCAGGCATTGTGGCAGGCGCCTGTAGTCCCAGCTACTTGGGAGGCTGAGGCAAGAGAATCACTTAAGCCCAAGAGTTTGAGATTGCTGTGATCTGTGATGCCACAGCACTCTACCGAGGGTGACATAGTGAGACTCTGTCTCCAAAAATAAATAAATAAATAAATAAAACAAAATAAAATAGAAGCTCAGGAAAGTTAGATCCAGGAAAGTATAAAAATATGGAGGCCTGACTAGAGGATAGTTTGATTTCATCAGACTACGCCTCTCTGTCGGTAAGTATTTAATAAATATCTATATGTGAGACAGACAACAAACAAGACATATGTATTTAGAACAGAAGTTATTGGGCTTGAAGATAAGAGCTTCGGCAATCACGAAAGATCAGAGTGTGAGAAGGCTTAAATGTTGAAAGAATTAACACCTGCCATTACTGAGCGCCTACTGGGAATTTGCCACTCCAGCTGTCTTCTTTATACATTATTTTGTTTAATCTTCTCAACTGCAAGGAATGAGAACAATTTAACAAGAAAGAATTTACAGAAGAAGGATGAGGAAGTTTGGATAGAAATATGACAATGTGACACAAATATATAAAAGAGTTGTATGAAGATAAAAGATACAAAAGATCAAAGTAAAGAGAAAATGGCAAAAATTGAGTGGGCTGAATTTATAAGGGTTTGATTATGTGCCACATAAAGCATCTTTTTTATGGATTTCCTCAAGAGCTGTTTACACTTCCTGGGAGATCCCATCTATGGCTTTATATCGTTTCTGTATGATGAATGAGTTTAAGTTTACACCTGAACACTTTTCTCTTCCTGAACTTCATATTCAACAATCCAATTGTCTTTTGACATCTTACTGGGATGTGGATCAGGAGTCTCACAGATAGAATGTCTAGAACAGAACTCTGGGCTGTATCCTTCTGTACATTCTCCTCTTCCAGTCTTACCATACAGAAAGTGGAATCCTCGGTTCGGCGCCTGTGGCTCAACAGGCTAAGGTGCCAGCAACGTACACCTGAGCTGGCGGGTTCGAATCCAGCCCGGACCCTCCAAACAACAATGACGGCTGTATCCAAAAAATGGCTGGGCGTTGTGGCGGGTGCCTGTGGTCCCAGCTACTTGAGAGGCAGAGGCAGGAGACTCGCTTGAGCCCAGGAATTGGAGGTTGCTGTGAGCTGTGATGCCACAGCACTCTATCCAGGGTGACAGCTTGAGGCTCTGTCTCAAAAAAAA
>CAUYON010128675.1:0-13873 GCA_963573935.1 Arctocebus calabarensis
ACAGGATATCTGCCACTTAAGTTTAAAGTCAAATAATGAATATTGTAAATCACAGATTTAAGTGTGCACATGACTACAAAAGTATATAAGGTAGTCAGAAATAAAGTTAATTTGCTATTTGCCACGAAAAAGGGCGGTAGCCTGCTTCTTGCACTTCTGAACATCGCATTGCGGATCTACACCTGAGGCAAAGCTATAGCCCCTCGCGTCTCCCGGTCACGCAACAGGGATGTGTAGCACCCCTCTTGGGTGAAGGGTTCAACTGCAACTTGGACTTTAACAAATGCAAATGGCGGAACCTACTTGTTTGTCTTCAGCTATTCATCTGAAATTTAACAAAAAGAAAAAAGCACTGCTTGGAGAGACACTACAAATAAATAAATAAATACACATAATGTGGTTGAGACATTCCTTTGACTTTCCCCAAAGAATTCTGAAACTTCTGTGAAAAAAGGACTTAGTAATGATCTTTGTGTCTGGACGAGAGAACATTCACCCCTTGGTTAGGAATTCCCCTAGACCAGGTGGTCCCTGGGCTTCCTTCCCGAGACCCAGCTGTGAGCTTCCCCTGGGTTTCCACACATGTGTATCCTTCCAGTAAATTCCCCTCTGGTTGAGGATACTTTAGCTGGGCAAGAAGGTCCTCTCTGTTGCTGGATTTGTGTAATCGTTCATCTACTCAGGATGCTGCCTCTGGTAAAGGACCCAGAACAGATACTTTGTGACATCATTTTTTTTTTTTTTTTTTTTTTTATCACCGACACCACTTATTCATTAGAGACATTTCCAGATAATCTAAACCTTCCACTCAGGAGTTAAAGTGCTGGTTATTACACTATGTTTACTCCAATTCTGTATTGATGAGGATCATGTGTCACTACAAAAGAAATATGACTCCAGTCCTGTAAACAAATAGAGGAATATCTTTTTTGTCAGAGGGAGAACTCTGGAAATAATTAGAAGCTCAGCAATAACCATGTTTCATTGACGGGCTGGTCTTTCTCATCATGACAGCAGCTACTGCCTACAACATAATTTAAATGATGCCTACTCCTTCCTAGCGCTAGCAGACAGAGCAGATGGCTCAATCCTAATGTGTTATGTTGATGCTGCTGTAACAGAGTACCACAGATTGGGTAATTAATAAAGAACAGAATTTTCTCCTAATTCTGGAGGCAGGGCACTCCAAAATTGAGGCACTGGCACTTTTTCTGCTGAGAGCCTTCTTGCCACAACCTCACACAGCAGAGAGTGGCAAGCTAGTTAGCTGCACGCTGCAGCCCTCTGTTTTTTCTTTTTGCAGTTTTGGCAGGGGCCGGGCTTGAACCTGCCACCTCCAGGATAATAGGGCTGGTGCCCTACTCCTTGAGCCACAGGCGCTGCACAGGAAGCCCTCTTTTAAGAGCCTTAATTCCTTTAAGGAGGAAAGAGTGCTCCAGGCTTAATCACCTCTTTAAGATTCGTTTTAGTACTATCACATTTTGGCAACATCTGAATATGGAAGATAATGAAGTTTCAATATGAATAGTGGAGGGGACAAAAACATTCAAACCGTAGCACCTAGGGTCCCGATCCTAGGGTGCAGCAGGGCTCTTCACTTTGTGAGGGTTTTCTGTGGTGGTTTTTGGGTAGCCCAGACACCAGGCAAACTTTTCAGGGAATTCCATCCACCGAGGAGCGTGGGACACCAACAACAGGCATCCCCACCTTCTTCCTTTCACTCTCCCCCTTTCCTTTTTCTGGTCATTCACACCAGATGTTCCACCTACAAAGACTGAATAATGATCCACTAAATGGCAAATTACTCCTAAGCTGCCTTAAAAGAGTTTTCCTTCTCAAACTAGAGAAATAATTAGCCCTGATCCCAGAAGGGGAACATGAATGAGACATACTTCGTCACACCCTTTTTGCTTTCAGTGGGATGTGACAGTTAATATTTTACTGCTTTTTCTTACCAGTTTAAGGGTTGTAAGCTGGTTTTCATTTACTTGTTCAGATGATCATGGTCCTTGTTTTCTAATTTTTGAAATACCAGGATCTTATAAGATCATGATTATAGGAAAAATGCACAGAATAGAATGATATCTCAAAGCATTATGGAATCAATCTTTGGAAATATAGACATTTAGGATCTGTCCCATAAATACCGTGGGGGAGAATGACAATTTGACATCACAAATCTTGATCTTTTTCAGTTGATTGTAAAAGCACAGTTACAAAATCAACAATGAAATAAATTCAGTTACATCAAAGATTAGTACATTGTTCAGGATAAGAAAACCTATTTTATTTAAGCAAGGAATGAAATAGTGTTTATTTAAGTAATTTTAGCTGATATGGCATTCCTGTTCTACTTCTACTGGGAATCTCTGTTGAAAGCTTTATTTGGAAACCTCCTATCACCCATAAAGGCCCCAATCATTAAAATAATCAAACGCCACTTGACATGGTGTTTTACATGGGAAATAGGTTAACTTAAGAGGAAAATGTGGTTTTAATTTTGCCAATTGAAATATCATGTGTTTTAGGTATAAGATAGTTCACTTAGAACTGAAAAGATAAAGCAATCCCAGCTTTCCCTTATTTTACTATTGCACAACCATTCAGTGTTTTTGAGAGCAAATGCCAGGAACTGATTCAAGTAATGGAAATATTAACCCTATATTACACGTTTATGGTTTTTAAATGAACCATAATGTAAATATTTTCTCAGAAAATATATATATTCATTTGTATTCTTTCAATTAATATATATACTTGATTGTCAAGAAACTGGAATTTTATTATAATAGTTTTATTTGTATTTACTTATTTTAGAGACAGGGTTCACTCTGTTGCCCAGGCTGGAGTGCAGTTGTGTGACCATAGCTCACTATAACCTCAAGCTCCTGGCCTCTAGCAATCCTCTTGTCTCAGCCTCCCAAAGTGCTAGGATTACAGGTGTGAGTCACTGTGCTCAGCCTGGTCATAGTTATTGTCACCTCACTGAGCACGCTGTATCCAGTTGCTCATATACATTAGTACACACACACATACACACACCCACACGCCCTTACATATCTCTCTCCGTATTTCTTTCTAGGTCAAGGGAATATATTGGCAGTCTTTGTCCAGTTCTTCTTTTAGTAATTAATCCATGCCAGAATTCCTATCCATCTAACACTTATTTGGTCATAATATGCCAGATTATAACTAGGTCAATTGGGACTAGTAAGGACAATGATTGGTTAAGAATCTAAGTGAAAATTGAGTTTTGACATTTTTGTCCAATTGCTTATAATTTCTATGTTGAATCCTCACTTCTTAACATTTTATTCTTTTCATTTCCCAGTGATTGTATTAACAAACATTTTGACCATATCTTTGACCTTGGGAGAAGTCACACTGGCAGGGGGGGCCCAGGCTGAGAAGATCACGAGGTCGTTTTCCTTGGTGGCAGCTCTCCAGCTAAACTCTCCAGCTAAACTCTCCAGCTCACTGTGGGCTTTGCAGTGGTTCTCAACCTTCCTAATGCCTCCTAATGCCGCGGCCCTTTAATACAGTGCCTCATGCTGTGGTGACCCTCAACCTCTCCCCCCCTTTGTAAATTTCACATAATTGCCGATTGATAATTTGGCAGGAAAGAAAACATCTTATCTTACTGTAGCCATCTTCTTATACTTTTCCTTCTTTCTCCCCTTTCTCATCTCCTGTTTTTTTTTCCTGCTTTCTGCGTCTCCTTCCCCATAATCTTTTGCTCCCATCTCCATTCTCTTTTTGGTATTGGATAGAATCTCGTGACATTACATTAACTCATATAGAAGCAATGCCACGTGCCCTGTGAAGTGGCTGGTTATTCCTCTTGGAGGTTTTGCAAGTCTACCGTTAGTCAGCAGAATGGGGGTGTCTTCCCCTCTGGAGCTGTTTTAGCCTGCAGGTGAATAATGACTTTTAGCCTCCCCTCTGCTAATCTGTCTTTCTCAGAGCGAAATATTCAACTCCTTAGATTCAGATCAAAACTCCAGTCTCCCTGGCTAAACGCCCCGTGGCCGTCCCACCACTCTCAAAATGAAGTTCAAACTCTTGACCATGAAAACCCCCCTGAATCTGGCACCTCCCTAAATCTGTGCCCTGGTCACCTTTTACTCTCTTCTTTCTGATCTCAGCTTCATCCACGTTTACCTCTCAGTTTCTCAGAGCAGCCACATTCTTTCTCATTTTGGGGTAGGTTGGGGGCAGGGGATTGGAGAAGGGCTTTGCACATGGCCTTTGCCTGAATCTTCCTCCAGTTCTCTGCTTGGCTGTTTCGTTTTATCCTTTAGGTTTCCTAGAGACCTTTCCTGACTACTCTTTCTCAAATAACTTCTCTCACTCTCTCTCAAACATACCGTACACACGGTGTGCACACACGGACACACATGTTACACACAGTGTGCACACACGGACACACATGTAATGGCCCATACGTGTATACATGTAATTGCTGCCAGCACCATCATGATAGTTTTCTTCAGTAATGTCAGTCCTTATTTTCATTACAGCACATAGTACATTTATTTCTGTTTTGTGTATTTATTTGATATGTATTTCTTCACTTGAATGCAAACTGCAAGAAAACAGGGACTTATTTGCTTTCTACATAGTTATAGCCCCAGCAGCTAGCCCAGGGCCAGTCACTGTAGGTGCCAAGAAAAAAGACTGGATGTTGACTGAGTTGCATGAAATGAGCTTGAATTTATATTCTTTTTTTCTTTGAAAGAGAGTCTCACTCTGTTACCTGGGTAGAGTGATATGGTGTCATAGCTCACAGCAACCTCAAACTCTTGGGCTTGAGCAATCCTCTTGCCTCAGCATCCCAAGTAGCTGGGATTAGAGGCGTGGGCCACTATGCTCAGCTAGTTTTCCTATTGTTAGTTGAGATGGGATCTCACTTTTGCTCAAGTTGGTCTTGAACTTCTGAGCTCAAGCAACCCACCTGCCTTGGCCTCCCAGAATGTTGGAATATAGGCATGAGCCACTGCATCCACCCTGTATTCAATTTTTCAACAAAACTCAAGTGTATTATTATTATTATTATTAATTTTATTTTTTGCAGTTTTTGGCCAGGGCTGGGTTTGAACCTGCCACCTCTGGCATATAGGGCTGGCGCCCTACTCCTTTGAGCCACAGGTGCGGCCCAAAACTCAAGTGTATTATTTAAATAGAAAACCTAAAAGGACTTTTGGAAAGGAAGCTTTAAAAGCTGATTTTGCATTTTTATCAAGCCTTAAGCATCCCTGATCATTTGCCTCTTGGTCATTCTTCTTTACAAAACTAACTCAAGGAATTAGTACTAGAAGAGTATATAGCTTTAGAAGTGTAATTCTACTGTATCCAAGATAAGTAAAAATCCAGGCAAGCACTATGGATGGGACCAAGCACAGCACCTCATGGTATAAAGATCATTTATCAAGGCAGAAGCCATGAGAACGATGGCTGGAGTTTCCCACGGACCAGAGCTGGACTTGCACCCTGATGGGGCTGTCTGACCAGCTCCGCAGGTGCACTGGGCACACCCCGTGAACAGGTAGAAAGTGAAGGAGAGGCAGAGAGTTTGGCTTTCCTGAGCTGAGTCATCTTAACCACATAAGTTCTGAATGCTGAGGACTCGAAATTTAATTCTCCTTGGGAGTCACATCTCTTCTGAAGAGAGCGCCTAAGTACCAGATACTTGCAGAAGAGCTTCAAGGCCACAGGCTTTTCAATATCAATGTATGAGTTTTTGAAGGTATTTCACCAGAATTCCCTGAACATTAGGACAAAAACTAACCAACTATGGCTCAGAGGCCAAATCTGGCCAACTGCCCATCTCTTCTTGTAAATAAAGTTTTTTGGGGGGATACAGCCCTTGGAATCCTTTATGCATTTGCCTTTGACATCTTTTTCACTACCATGGCAGAGTATATGATTTACAAGGCCTAAGCTATTGACTGTCCAGATGTTGATAAGAAAAAATTGCAACCTCACAAGTGAGACTTCATTTTAATAGTGAAACATCCAATTATTAATCGATGAGAATTTATAAAACAGCACTCAATGCAACCCGAATCCCCCAAGCTTTGTTTGCGCGCAGTCCCACTGGGTTCCCTTAGTCTTCTCTCAGACAGATGCCTGGCTGCATCGCATGCCGCTGGGCACGCTGTGTGTAGTTTGTTATCACTTTTAACCTTTTAGCAATATAGCTCCTTACATTCTCCCTTCCTGCTGTGCCCAGCACGGTGTCTCCCTCTTGCCATATTTGTGTGCTGTGATATTTAGAAAATGCTTCTCTGTGTTTCTAAGACTCCACAGGAAGCATCGGCTCCCCGAGAAAGGGTGCTCTGGAATGGTTCCCATTCTTCACCACTGACAACGCCTTTCCAGAACTGCATATACTTTTGAAAATGTTTCATTCACCAAAGTCTGTGAAAATGATTACACAGTCATTTAAATTATGCAGACTCAGAAAAGAAACCGTGCGATCACAAGATTTAGTTGGTGAACAAATTTCTCTTAGAAATAGCATGTAAGATTAAAATTCTAAAATAAGCTGGAAACTGTAACTGATATAGAATGACAGTTTACATTTTCAGGCTCAAAAGAAATGGGTAGTTTATGGCAGTGATAGTAAAATTTGGAAAAGCTGGGAAATATTTTTCCTTAGTAAACATTTGAGTATTGATGATTTTTGTCAATTCATAGGAATATGTGAAGATATTTAATCTGATGCTTATTTTATCAGGTACAGATTTTTTTCTGTCATTGTAAGAAATATATGTTAAATAGGCAACAGTACAGATATTACAAAAAATGTTTTTTTGCAGAAATTATGAGCAAATATCCTCCTCTTCTTTTCCCCTGTCTAGAACAGTGTCTGGAATATAGCAGACACTCGATAAATTATTGAATAAATGAAAATGTATTTATTTAAGTTCAAGTCACATTCATATGAGTTTGAAAAATACATATTTTTGTAACTGAGATTATGATTCTTGAATAAATTTATAACTGTATTTTTGGCTTTTGCTTATTAAAGAATTCTTTAAAATCAGGTTACTGCCTAGGAGAACATTTGAGCAATATGCAAGAACAAATGTCCAGCCCGATTCTCATTCTTGTCTATGGTTCCACTGGCTAGCAGTCCTGGAGGGACTTAACTTTCATATTTATCTTGAGTTGCAGCAATACCTACAACCCAAGGTAAGTTGGCTTATTAAAATGAATGATGCCAATAAGGGCAGAGAAATAGATCCATGTAACAGAACAGAAAGCCTGGAAATATATGGTCAATTCACATATAAGGTCATCAGTTTTGATAAAGATGCCAAGATAATTCAATGAAGACAGGAAAATACTTTTTAAAAATGATAGTGGAGGCCAGACATGGCGGCTCACGCTTGTAATCCTAGCACTCTGGGAGGCCGAGGCAGGTAGATTGCCTGAGCTCACGGGTTCCAGACCAGCATGAGCAAGAGCGAGACCCTGTCTCTAAAAATATAGCCGGGCATTGTGGCAGGCTCCTGTAGTCCCAGCTACTCAGGAGGCTGAGGCAAGAGAATCACTTGAGCCCAGGAGTTTAAGGTTGCTGTGAGCTGTGATGCCATGGCATTCTACTGGGGAGAAAAAAGGTGAGACTCTGTCTACAAAAAAATAAATAAATAAAAATGATAGTAGAATGAGCTGAATACATATAGGGAAAATATTAATATCAATTCCTTACTTTTACCACACACAATTAATTCAAGATAGATCATAGAGCTAAGTACAAAGCAAAAGCTACAAAGCTTCTAGAAGAAGGCACAGGAAAACATTTTCGCCTTTGCAAAGATTTCATGGACAACAAAAAAGCACTAAGTACAAAAGAAAAATATAATAAATTATACTTTCTCTAAGCTAGAAACTTCTGCTCATTTATAAGATATTAAAGGGTGAGCCACAGATTGGGAAGAAATGTTTGCAGGACACGTATATGGAATGGCATACATATACATCATGTGTGTATGTATGTGTGTGTACATATATGATATATATAGTAGCAAATCTAGTACTAGTAAATCTACTACTATACTAATATACTAGTATATATAATAGATATTATATGTATTACTACTATATATAGATATTATATGTATTGCTACTATATATGTATTACCACTATCTATAGATATTATATGTGTTACTACTATCTATAGATATTATATGTATTACTACTATATATGTTATGTAGCATATAGTTATATTATAACTATAGTATAACTATAGTAACTATAGTATAAATGAATAAATGAATTTTCTATACTATAGTATAGCAATTCTATACTATATGAGCTATACTATATGAGTTTTATAGATATATACCGTAACCATCATCTCAGTCAAGGCAGGATATTTCTATCACTCCACAAAGTTTTCTTACATCCTTTCCAGCCTGTCTTCTCTATACTATAGTATAACTATAGTAAAACTATAGTTACTAATGAATAAATGAATTCATTTATACTATAGTTACTATAGTATATAATAGTATACTATAGGTCTCACTCTTGCTTTTGCTAGTCTGGTACTATAGTAACTAGTATACTATATACTATAACTATAGTTATAGTATATATAATAATATATTTATTATATGCTATATACTGTATACTATATACTATAACTATAGTTATATATATAGTTATATATTATACATAAATATACTATATATAAATATACTGTTATACACATATAGTAGTAGATCCCCAGTCTTCTCACTAGCATAAAATAGAAGGTAACTATGTGAGTTGATAAATATTTTAATTAGGTTGACTGTGCTAACATTCCACACTGTATGCATATATCAAACATTCCATTGTACACCATAAATATACATGATTTATTTGTCAATAATGCCTAGAAAATTTTTTAAGTAAAAAAAAAACTAGGGGGAAAAGATTTGCACAAGAATGTTTATGGTTACGTTAACTACGGAAGGCTCAAACTAGAAGCAAGCCGAGTAACAATCAATAGATGTACAGATATAAAATAATGAGGTAATGTAGCTGCACTCACCTGTAAAAAGAATTGAACTACTTATGTAAAAAGCATAAGGAAAAGCTTGAAAAACATTCTGCTGAACCTAATTCAGATATAATAATAAATATTGCATGATTCTATTGATATATAAAGTTTATGAGTGGCCAAACAGAAGTGACAGAAGTTAGAACAGTGATTACCTTTGAAGAGAAGACGGGCTGGAAAGGATATAAGAAAACTTTGTGGAGTGATAGAAATATCCTGCCTTGATTGAGGTGATGGTTACTTGGTATACACCTATAAAACTCATTGATTTTATAAACTTGAATTTAAGAACTCAAAAATTGGTTACATTTTACTTGGTATAGATTTTATCTCAATTAGTAAAACAAATAACCATCCACATCAATTGAGTAATTATAGCTTTTTGTCGCAGAGAATCTGGCTAATAAACATATAATAGATTAATGGTAAAAACCTACTTTATCTACTTCTCTTTGAAAGAAATTTATTTTAAAAGTCATCCCTTTAAGTGGAATTTATCTTTTAGCTATTAGGACATTCAATTCACAGCTCACTCATCATTGCCAGCATCATCCAATGATGTAAAGGGTATTAACTATTCTGTTTAGTAGTACTTGAGGTTTTTTTTTTACTTAAGAAATAAGTGTTTTTCTTTGGATTTATTTTTTAAAGCAAGGAAATACTTACAGCATAGTGGTCAGAGGGAAGTAGCAGAGAGCAAGGATCCCTAAAATAAGCAGCCATTATCAGTTTTGAAAGAAAAGGTTTGAAATCTAAGAGTTACCAGACAAAAGAACACGCCTTCTGATAGCCTTACCTTATAATATGTGCTCACTACCTTTCTAGTTTGGTTTTCATCAGGGCGTTTTGAGAACCTCAGGATATTGAGAGAGGGGGCCGTGGAAACAGACTAGCTGAAGGCTTAAAGATTCACACCCTCTCCTGCAGGTGTTGGTATTGTGCGTGAGGCTGCCGGTAACAGGAACTTCAGCCTTTGCGCTATGTATCCTGGCAACCTGTCAACAAATGGGACTGGACTGAGTTCTCTAGTAACTGACTGGGAGAATCCAAAACAGGAGTGAAGGAACTCAGAAACAGATAGCAAAAGAGGTATGGACCTCAATCTTCTTTTAAATTAATTCCAGGAACTTTACCAAAGGCCTGAGTGTCCAACAAGGAGAGGCAGATTCACTTAAATCACAAGACTCTTCTTGATGTAGAAACACAACTATTTTTAAGGAAGAAAAGACACGATATTTACTGATGATCTTATTGATCTTTTCTAGGGACTTTAAAAGGTATCATCAACGAGTTTGGTGTCTTCTAAAACAGGGAGATGAATACCCTCGCCGAGTCTTAAAGGCTGTTCTATGTTTTGTTCTAAAATGCAAGAAACTACAAGATGTAGAAGCTACTTTTAGTTTATTTTTCTAACGTATCCTAAGAAATAGATTTAAAAACTAAGGTGAACATTTAAAATTAAATCTGAAATAATTTTTGAAACCTCATATTTAAAAGTACCCTGACATATTAAGATAATTGTGGTACGATTGTACAATGAAATACTCGCAAGTCTTAAAGCACGCACTGACTAAATTTTGGGACGGGGCAAGAAAACTCAGTCTTACCTGTGAACTTTTACTAACTTTTGGGTCACCAGGTAACAGATTTCTTAGTTCACATAAATTGCATGCATTGTTGGGGTTATTGTGAGCTAAATGAGATATTTCTCTAACTAAATTGCCCAGTAAATAAATAAACACTATCCCAAATGCACACACAACATTCGGCCAGCAACTGGGCATTTGCTCCAGATACTAGGAGAGAAAGGAAGGTCAGGCCTATGACAGGAGCTCAACCCCAGGCGAACATCACAAGAGCTGATAATTCCATGGTAAAACAGGGCAAAGAGTTGTTCATCCAAACTGTGGCTGAAGAGAGTTGTTCATCCTACTCTCACGAGGCCCAGGAATAACCGATTTTCCAGCAGTTGCAAGCTGGCTAGCTGTAGTGCATTCATGGCAGTCGTGAGCTGGGTAGCTGTGGTGCATTCTACGGCCCTCTCTTTCCTGGTGCAGGTGCTAAGAGTTGGAAGCTGCTTTTCTGCATTCATTGGAGCTGCTTCTAAAGGTGCCTGGAGAGGATCCTTCATTTACTCCCCAATTCTGGTCTCGTTTGAAAATCATGGGTTTGTAGTCTCAGCCTAAATTGAACTTTCTGATTTTCAAATGTATTTCATCTTGGCAGAATAATATGTCTTCCTAGGTTTCTCTCTCAATCTCTCTCTCTCTCTCTCTCCTCTCTCTCTCTCTCATCGCTCTCCACTTTCTCTCATCATTTAAAGAAACCAAAACTTTTAAGCTGCTTATATTTAAAAACACATACTCAGAAGGCATCTTGGACATCAAATAGCTCTTACCACATACAACCTTTTGATGATTTAAGTGTAAATAAAGCAGAAACATATGGATTCCATTTCCCATAAATCACATACGGTCCTAAAATACCAAGGGGGCATGTACTTGGTATGATGTATTCTATCTGGTTGAACCCCAAACATCTGAAGCATACTTGGCGGCTAACAAATCCAAAATATTTACCCATCTCTATTTATAACATTGGGGGTGGAAGCCCTTGATTTATGGTGACAGCTAAACTGCTCTCATCTGTTGAGTGGGCAACAAGTTACCCACATGAGCTTCAAGATAGCTGTGTTGCGTCTTTTGTTCCGGCTCCAGGCGTTCTACTCATTCTCATATCAAAGACTTGAAGGCCTTACTTGAGCTGGTGTGGTTTGCTGTTGCTTGAGTTTTTCTTACATAAAATAATTGTGAGTTATTTCAAGTTGTGATGTCCAATCATGCTTGTATCACTGTGGCATGATGCCAGCAATAATCCAGATCTGATTCCTGGTGGCAGCAGCCCCACCACTAGGAATTGTGGCTTATCTTCCCTTCTTAAAATCACAGCTTTTGTGCCTACCCTTGTCTTTTTCATGAAAGTAATAAATCACGGTGATTATTATGGAGCAGGAGGAATGCTTCTCCTTGCTGCCATCTCTGAACCATCCTCACATCTCTTCATTGAGATAAAGCCCAAATCTTTGCAAGCTACTGATAATCACTTTGAGTTTACTTAAACTTGGCAGGAACTACATTCTGTGTGCAAGGAATTTTTTTATTATTTATTTATTTATTTTACTGGTAGGAGCAGGAATCCAAACAGGATGTTTATGAAGTCTGGCAAACTTGTCCTCTTCTCCCAAATTGTTTTTTACTTTGTACTTATCACCTAACTCAGAAACAGCAAATGCCACAACACATGAAATCTGTTATCTCATCCTGTAACAACCTACGTGGTTAGTCATTAGTGTCCTTGTTGAATGGGTGAGGAAACTGGGGCTTGGGGTGTTAAGCCACTTAACCTGCTGGCACCACTGATCAAATGCAAACCTGGATGGACCTGTAGGTCTTTCTGGTACCCAACAACCTTCCTTCCACTGCATTTGGCCAGATCTTGCTTCCAGATTGCCATACCAAATAGGTTCACATAAAAGAGAAAGAGAGTCATTTTCTAAATATGCCTTTTGTGGCCAGGTGTTGTGGCTCACACTTGTAATCCTAATACTCTGGGACGCCAATGCAGGAAGATCCCTTGGGCTCAGGAGTTTGAGACCAGTGTGAGCAAGAGTGAAACCCCTATCCCTACAAAAAATAGAAAAATTAGCTAGACGTGGTGGTGGGAGCCAAGGCAGGAACCCAGGATCAGGTTCAATCCTGATTGCTTGAACCCAGAAGTTTGAGGTTGCCATGAGTTAGATTGTTGCAACACCAGTTTAGCTTGGGCAACAGAGCAAGACTCTGTCTCAAAAAAATAAGTAAATAAGTAAATAAAAATAAATAAATAAATAAATGTCTTTTGTCACGAGAACAATCTATGCATAAATTGAGTTTTATATACTATACTGTATTGAACTTAAAAATGTCTACATTTCCACTCAGATCAGGAACCAGGCAAGGTTGCCCATTGTCTCCACTGCTTTTTAACATTGAATGGAAGTCTTAGCCATCGCAATTAGGGAAGAAAAGGTGATCAACGGTATCCATATCGGATCAGAAGAGATCAAACTTTCACTCTTCACAGATGATATGATTGTATATCTGGAAAACACCAGGGATTCTACTACAAAACTCTTAGAAGTGATCAAGGAATACAGCAGCATCTCAGGTTACAAAATCAACACTCATAAATCTGTAGCCTTTATATATACCAACAATAGTCATGCTGAAAAAATAGTCAAGGACTCTATTCCATTCACAGTGGTGCCAAAGAAGATGAAATATTTGGGAGTTTACCTAACAAAGGGCGTGAAAGATCTCTATAAAGAGAACTAGGAAACTCTAACAAAAGGAATAGGTGAAGATGTTAACAAATGGAAAAATGTACCATGCTCATGGCTGGGAAAAATTCACATTGTTAAAATATTCATAATACCCAAAGCAATATACAATTTTAATGCAATCCTTATTAAAGCTCCACTGTCATACTTTAAAGATCTTGAAAAAATAATACTTCATTTTATATGGAATCAGAAAAAATCTCAAACAGTCAAGAAATTACTCAGAAATAAAAACAAAGCAGGAGGAATTACGCTAGCAGACCTCAGACTAAACTATAAATCCGTAGTGATCAAAACAGCATGGTACTGGCACAAAAACAGAGAGGTAGATGTATGGAACAGAATAGAGAACCAAGAGATGAACCCAGCTACTTACCATTATTTGATCTTTGACAAGCCAATTAAAAACATTCAGTGGGAAAAGATTCCCTATTTATC
>CAUYON010128676.1:0-10453 GCA_963573935.1 Arctocebus calabarensis
ATGTGCGTTCCTCGACCTTGTCTCTTGGCTCAGCTCCAAACCGTTGGCTTTCTTGCTAAATTTCTGTCCTTTAACTCTCCTTCTGGACAGGAGTGTCTGCAGAAAGCTGGCTACAGACCGCCATCTTGGCTCCTCCCCCCATTCACTTCCCAGCTCTTATTTTTAACATAGAATCTTTATATATAGTTTGTACTATTTAAACCAGTTTAAAACTAACACTTACTATTGGTGCTTGTAAATTTATAATTTGGTGAATTCTTAGTGGACCTTTTCAACTAGAAAACTCTTATCTTAAGAAATTGTCTTGTATTATTTCTTTACTACTATCCTTCTTTTCATTTCCTTTCCCTTTCCTTCCAAAAATCCATTCTTCAGATAACACCTTTTTTTTTCAGTGTTGAATTAGATGTCTGGCTCAATAACCAACCAGGTATAAGGCAAACTAGACACGATTTTAGGATGTGTACATGTGTGTTCTTAGGAAGCTGCTAGAAGATGCGCAACATCAAAAAAAAAGGAAGTAAATCAAGACCGAAACACTCAGGACTGAGGAATAGGGGATCCAAAGCAGGAGAAAAATGAGGTGAATACCTAGAATGATGACAGAATTTCCTGGATTTTAATTGTAGACCAGTATTCAGACTGGTGTATAGGACCGAGAGAATTGGAAATGACTCTAAGGGGGAAATGGGAAGAAAAGTGGAATTGGTTATTTGACAAGTTTTCTGTGTAATTGTATAGAGCTGTTGAAAGGATAGGGAAAAGACATAGCCACATCTTCTCTCTAAACCAATGAGGATAAGAGGCAGCTTTACTTCCATGTTAAGTAGGAATTTATATAAGACAAGAAATTTAGTGATAACAGACTACTCATTTCAGCAATAAAAAATATTTACAACACCATAATAATAAAAACACTGCAGCTTTAACTAATAATTATGTTAATAGCTAAAACGGGGGTTTAGAGGATGAATGGGGAAGAAAGAATGAGAGAAAGCTAAAATCATCATTTTCAATAATACAAAGTCAATTTAGAATGTTTAAACAAGATCACACAAAAGATAATAGTAAATATGTATTTTTTAAATGTTTTGCTTTTAGGTAATAAATTCACAGGAAGTTGCCAAAAAATGTCCAGGTAACCTCTTCACTCAGTTTTTATAAGAAACTGTCTTATTCTTTTTCACAGTGACTAGGATTTGATGTTACTGCTATTTTTTGTTATAGTCATTCTGAAAAAGGTCGTATCTCATTGTGGTTTTAATTTGTTGTCTTTTAATGGCTAAGCTATTGAACCTTTTATCTCCTTTTTATCCTGTGGATACTCTCTTCAGTGAAATATCTGTTTGTGTCTATTGCCCATTTTCTAATTCAACTATGTAATATTTACTGTTGTGTTTTGAAGAGTTCTTTATATATTCTATTTACTGATTCTTTGTCAGATAAGTGATTTATAAGATTTTTCTTCAGCCTGTATTACATTGTCTTTTTAATCCCCTTAACAGGGTATTTTAAAATAAAGTTTTAATTTTTAAAAAAAATTATAAATTTTACATTCTATGCGGCTTACTTCCATGAGGTAAGAACTCTTTGTTTTTTTCTTTCTTCTTTCTTTTTTTGTTTGTTTCTGCAACAGAGTCTTACTTTGTTGCCCTCAGTACAGTGATATGGCATTATAGCTCACAGCAACCTCAAACTCTAGGGCACAAGTGATTCTTTTGTCTCAGCCTTCCAAGTAGCTGGGACTATAGGGGCCTGCCACAGTGCTGGGCATCTCTAAAATCAAGAGATGAGGTCTTACTCTTACTTAGACTTGTCTCAAACTCCCAAACTCAGGCTATCCACCTACTTCAGACCCTAGAGTACTAGGATTACAGATGTGAGCCACTGTGTAGGCCAAGAACTCTCTATATGGTAACTAGGTTTTAAAGCTTTTCTCTTGAGTTTTCTTTTTTCTTTCTTATTTTAATATTTTTTTCCCTGGCTTGTCCCACCTCATCACTCAGTGGTTAGGGCACCGGCCACATACACTAAGGCTGGCGGGTTCAAACCTGGCCCAGGCCTGTTAAAAAAAAAAAATGACAACTGCAACAATAAAAAAATAGCTGGGTGTTGTGGTGGGCACCTGTAGCCCCAGCTACTTGGGAGGCTGAGGCAAGAGAATCGCTTAAGACCAAGAATTAGAGGTTGCTGTGAGCTGTGACAGGACTCTACCAAGGGTGACATAGTGAGACTCTGTCTCAAAATATATATACATATGTTTTATATTATATATATATATGTTTATAAACTGCTTATTTTAAAATACCCTGTTCAAGGAATTAAAAAGACAATGTGGGCTTGGCACCTGTGGCTCAATGGGCTAAGGCACCAGCCACGTACACCTGAGCTGGCGGGTTTGAATCCAGCCCAGACCCGCCAAACAATGACGGCTGCAACCAAAAAATGGCTGGGCATTGTGGCGGGTTCCTGTAGTCCCAACTGCTTGGGAGGTGTAGGCAGGAGACTCGCTTGAGCCCAGGAATTGGAGGTTGCTGTGAGCTGTGATGCCATAGCACTCTATCCAGGGTGATAGCTTGAGGCTCTGTCTCAAAAAAAAAAAAAAAAAAAAAGACAATGTGATACAGGATGAAATATAATTTTTTCTTATATAGATTTCTAACTTATTTATTAGAAATAAATTATTATTTGTCATTGTTTAAAAATAAATTATCAATTTAAAATAATTATATTTCAAATTTAAATATACAGGTGGTCCATAAAGTTCATGCAATATTTGCACACAAGCTTTATCAACACCCTGTATGTACATAATACTTTGTTGTTTATAAAACCATAATTTAAACTGAGTAAATCACTCTGACTTTCTGAATGAGACATTTGGAGAAATACAGTTGTCTTCTTTTCCTTATTAAAAAAAAAGAAAAAGAAAAGGTAATTCAATTCTCCATTGAATCTGCTCTTACATCTTTGCTACAGACAGTTGGCCACACATGCGTGGAGCCTTTTCTGCATTTTTCCGTAGTGTTCCATTAAATCATATCTGTCCTTCTCCTAGTACCACATTGTCTTCATTGTAGTTATACAATAAATTTTGACATCACATGAAGTAATTCCTCCCACTTCATTCTTCTTTTTCAGAATTAATTTAGCTATTTTAGGTCTTTTAACTTCTGTATACATTTTAGAATAATCTGATGTATATTTACAACAATTCTTTTTGGGATTTTGACATCCATTTTGTTAAAACTACAGTTCAAGTTGGTGAGATTTGATACCTTTACCATCTCCAGTCTTCCAGTTCATGAACACAGTATGCCTCTTCATATATTTAGGCCACCTTGATTTCTTTCATGAGCATTTTATACTTTTCATCATATAGATCTTGTAATTTTTCTAGATTTATACTTAACTGCTTCATTTTCTTTGGAAAAAATGCAAATGGCATTTTGTTTTTAATTTTGGTATCCACATTACGTTCAGTGTTAGTATGTGGAAATGTAATTAATTTTTATGTGTTCATATTGTATCTTGTGATTTCACTGAACTCACTCATTTCACTCATTAGTTCTAGTAGTTTTTTTTTTTTTTTTTTGAGGGGGGTACATTTCTTAGGATTTCCTGGATAGCCAACTGTATCATCTGTGAATGGGGATATTACCATTTCTGTCTTTCCAGTCTGTATGTTTTTTCTTTCTTTTACTTGTCATATTATGCTCTCTAGAATTTTTAATACAGTATTATGTTGAACAAAAGTGTTGAAAGTTTATTTTGGTTTTATATTTTATAGTTCTATGATTTTTGTTTCTTTTTTAATATCTTTTCTTTCTTTAATAGTATTTCTATGTTACAATTGTTTTAGGACTATTTTTAATGTTATCACTTTTTTATGCCTACTTTACAATCTGAGCCAAATAACTTCAACAATTGGCTCATCTCAACGTCTTTCAATTGTCTTTTCTCATTCAGGTTGAGATTTTCCTGTTTTTAGGTATGTCAGATGATTTTTGGTTATATCAACAAAATTTTGAATAATAGGAAATTCTGCATTCTATTTCAAGTCTTCAGTTTTAGTAAGCAGTCGCCCCTTTCAGGTTTACCATTTACTTCTTGGCTTATTTTGTGGACTATTGTTTCAATGACAGTTTAGTTTTCAAGTCTTTCAGTGTGACTCTGGCTGCTTCCTTCACTTGGTGTCATTGGGTCTCTTGTTTGATAAATTTTTATTTCCAATTATATTCTTTCCTGGATTATGACTTCCTTGAGGGTCTTAGCTATCTTTCTTTCTCTAATTCTTAGCATAGAGATATATGCTGAAAGAACTGCTAACAAATATTTGTTAAAAGAATTAATTTATTTTGATATAATGTCAACAACTAAGCAAAGCAAAATGTCCATATTTGATGAGCAACTGAATGTTTCTAAGGTATTAAAAAACATAGAGACATTTATAATTACACTGGATACAAGTTTTTAGAGGATTAGTTTTGTAATGGTGAATAAACTTACTATCTATAAAGTAAATAGATATGGCTAATATCTCTAAGAATTTCTAACATTTAATCATGTAAGAAAATATTTCTGTAAAAGAAGTGCTTTTTTTTCTTTCTTTCTTTCTTTCTTTTTTATTTAGACAGTCTTACTTTGCAGCCCTCAGTAGAGTACTGTGGTGATATAGCTCACAGCAACCACCAACTCATTAGGCTTAAGTGATTCTCTTGCCTCAGTGTCCCAAGTAGCTGGGATTACAGGTCCCTGCCAGAACATCCGACTTTATTTTAGTAGAGACGGGGTCTCACTCTGGCTCTTGCTGGTCTCAAACCTGAGCTCTGGGCAGTCCACCCACCTCGGCCTCCCAGGGTGCTAGGATTACAAGCATGAGCCACCACGTCCAGCCGAGAAATGCTTTTTTGAATCAAGAAGATTTGAGATGCTATTACAAATTTTTAAAGATGAAATAAAGATAAAAATTAATAAGCCTTTTCTTTCAGCAAACTCATTCACCTTGAACTGAATAATTCACAGATTTTTAGGTTTTAAAGATTTGTTAATGAGTCATAATAATCATTTTTAATGTAAATTTAGAAATTATCATTTTTAGCCATCTCTCATGAAGGGATTTACAGAGAAAAATGTGTGTACTTCTCCTTATTTCTATCATTAGAAAATATTATGTCATAAATTAAATTTTTCTCAGTAATGTGTTAATATTGATAGCAAAGATAATAGTAACAATCATAACAACTAATTCCTATGGAATGTTCACTATGTGCCAAACACTTTAAGTACTTTGTGCATGCCAATTCATTTAATCTTTACAAAAATATCTTTTGAGAAAGGCACTCCTCATGCCCCAAGTGGGCAATGCATGGTTGACAGATTAAATGTTAATCTTGTGCAGAAGTAAATACTAAAATCATTTGGAAGGAATTAATTTTTTTTTAAAATCTTCATAAAATTTATTATTAAATTTAATAAAAATTATGTAAAATCTCTCCACCCCACAGAGGCTTGTCCTCCTTATTCTGAATGTTGCACTATTTTTTTTAATATGCAAATATATATATTTTTTATTGTTGGGGATTCATTGAGGGTACAAGGAACCATGTTACACTGATTGCATTTGTTGGGTAAAATCATTCTTACAATCGTGTTTTGCCCCAAAAAGGTGTGGCACACAGCAAGGCCCCACCCCCTGTAAGGAAAAAATTTAAATGAAAAAGGAGCCATTTTTCAAAGACATTCAGAAATTCAAATGAGCAAATAACAAAATCCACAGATGGAATTTTGAAGGGAACACTGACTTTATCTAACACACACCCAATGTTTCTACGTTGGTAAATACCAGGCTCCATCAGGCCCTCCATCCCGTATTTGGTAAGCTATCGCCACATCACAATATTAATTAGTATAATGCTAATTTAAAAAACATTACATTTTGTTACTTTTAAAATATGATTACTTAGTAAGGATGACATTTCCTGTCTTCTTGGGGCTACTTCAGTGGATAAGCAGATTCAATTTTTGGATTATTTTGCTGCTCTGACTTAGGATGTTCAAATAAATTAGTTAATGACATTGAGCAGGCACAATAACTGAGATAGTAAATTCTATGTGGAGTAACAGAAGAGCTGCTAATTACTGAGTGACTACTCTGCGTTACACAGCTTTCTAGGTGTTTTACACATGTCTTCTCATTTCATCCTTAAAACGGCCACACAAATTAGTCATTACTATACGTGTTTTACAAATAGGAAAAATTACATTTTGAGCAATTAGGCAACTAGCCCAAGTTAATATACTTCTAAGGGACTATACTGGGATTCAAATCTGAGATTCAATGATTCAGATTTTTTTTTGAGACTGAGTCTCAAGATGTCACTGTGGGTAGAGTGCTGTGGCATCACAGCTCACAGCAACGTCAAACTCTTGCATTTCTCTTGCCTCAGCCTCACAAGTAGCTGGGACTACAGGCACCTACCACAACACCCCGCTATATTTTTGTTGCATTTGTCATTGTTGTTTAACAGGCCTAGGCCAGGTTCAAACCCTCCAGCCTCAGTGTATGTGGCTGGTGGCCTACCCACTGAGCTATGGGCACTGAGCCAATGATTCTAAAATTAGTGATCTTCCCTCTAGCCTAGACTACAACTCTGATAAGAAAACAATTTATATTTAGTTTCTAAATATTCTTGCTCATATTTGTCAAATATATTTAGAACAGGCTCTGCGCCTGTGGCTCAATGGGCTAAGGTGCCAGCCACATACACCTGAGCTGGCAGGTTCAAATCCAGCCAGGGCCCTCGAAACAACAATGGCGATTGCAACCAAAAAATGGCCGGGTATTGTGGCTGGCACCTGTAGTCCCAGTTACTTGGGAGGCAGAGGCAGGAGACTCACTTGAGCCCAGGAATTAGAGGTCGCTATGATGGCACAGCACTCTATCCAGGGTGATAGCTTGAGGCTCTGTCTCAAAAAAAAAAATGTTTAGAACATATTTTCCTCTGAGGAATATGGTTTTTCATATGTGATAGGTATATTTATGAAATTCCACGTTAATGTCTATATAAAAGTTTCAAAGGACATTGTTTTATGTTTTATTCTATTTTTATGATTTGAGTTAAAATTTCAACTGTCTCATAGTGCTTCTAAAGAGGAAAGTGATCATTACAGGATGTGATTTTGTAGGTTAGGGATTACATCTATTGATTTTTCAAATCAGTCTGCTCAAGATCAATTCTTGGTTCCACTCTTTCCTAGTTGTGTGATGTTGGACAATGTTCTCTTCTTTCACAGATTTCTCATCTGTTCAATGGTAACACTAACAGTACTGACTAGGTAGGGTAGGTATTAAAATAAAATTGGGAAATGCATATAAAACACTTTCACAATGTATAACATATAGTAGATGGTCAAACAGATTTATTAGGTAGCTATTATTAGACTATAACATTTTATTCTACTTAGAGTCTATATAAAATATAACAATGGAGTAAGATAGAAACTTTGAGCTGCCCACCCCTCTAAGGCTTTTGTGTACTATACCAGATAGCATTGGCTGCCTATCAAATAGCTATTTCCATCTCCCTTTGCTTTTGAGGGCTTGCCACCCACGACAGAGGTTTACTGTACCAGTCACTTAAGTTGGTGACCTACCAACTGGCTATTAAAGCTAGAGCATGAACATATTCCAAAATGAAGATAAGTGTATTTGGAAACTAAAACTAAACTAAAGCTTAGTTTTCCTCCTGGAAAAGACAATTCTCTTCATTTCCTAAGAGAAAGATCAACCAGAAGAATTTCCCCTCTTTTCTCATTTGGATATGCCAGGTTACAGTGCCTAAAACAGGAGTGGTCATATTGCGATTATGTAGCAGGATTGGCATAAAGATGCTGAAGATGGCAGAGCAGAAATAGTATGTATTAGTTTTCTATTATGGGATGTTGTGACAAAGTACCACAAACTGTGTGGCTTAAAACAGTAGAAATTCATTGCCTCATAATTCTGGAGGCTAGAAGTCTGAAATCAAGGTGTTATCAGGGCTATGCTTCCTTTAAAACCTGTAGGATACTTCTTTCTTGCCTCTTCCTTGACTCTGAGGGTTTGTCATAACCTTTGGCATTCCTTGGCTTGTGGGTACGTCTCTGTCTTGACATAATGGTCTTCCTGTATATCTTTATGTCATCTTTGCTCCCTTGGTCTGTCTTTGGAAATTTGTGTCCAAATTTCCCCTTTTTGTAAGGACCCCACTCCTATTATGTTAGCTCTGAATGAGCTATGATTGATTCAATCATAGCACCTTACTTCCCTCATTTTAACTTGATTACCTCTAAGACCCTGTTGTCATGTAAGACCACATTCTTAGGAGATGGGGATAGAACTTCAACATATCTTTTTATGGTGGGGAAGGGACAGATTTAAACCCACAACACAGTGGAAAGTCATGACACTGACTGACATCACCACTGGATCATGGAGTAATCCTAGTGTTTCCTTTTCTCTCGATTTCTCTGTTTTGTGAAACATTTTATTAAGGTAACTTAAGCCACTTTTAAATGAGTATTCTGATACTTTCAGCTGGAATCACCCTAACTGACCCATACAATTTAGTCTTTGAATTTTTGTGATAACCTACAAAATATGTTACATATGCAGGCTGTGAACTTGATCTATCTGGATCAAGTATTTAATCATTCTGCTGAATTGCTGCACTCATTCATTTATGCATGACTCCTTCTATCCTTTATAATTCCAATTTAGCACAGTAGCTTTTATCCCAGTGGAAACCTAATAAATATTTGCAGAATTGAATTTACTTCAATTGAATTCTTCTTCAGAGTAAAATACTTTCCTTATACCAGAAAGATAATAGAGCAATGAAGAAAACCACCAATAGTAAGATTGTGGATATTCTTGTCTTTCCAAGTGCTTTTTCTTTCAAAATCCAATTTTCTAGGTATGTAGCTTCTTAACCAAAGGAAAGTCTTGGTGTGATGTAGGCAGTTCTCAATCCAATTCCAGCTCTATTCACTGTTTACTCACCCAGTCCTACCTTACCAGTAGAAAATTCATAGGAAGACAGATTAGCCAGCTTATGTCGTATTGTTCTGAGAGGCATCTTAGAACCATTTCTTAAACTCTGTGTAATGTCAGAAGCAAGTTACCTTTCACCCTACAACTCCAGTGTCTTAATATCTATTTCTTAAGATTCCGTATCCTTTTTTTCTACACAAGCCTTCTTCTTCTGGATAGGTAAAAAGGACCTTAAAGAACCTTTAGCTATTCTAAATCAGAAGAAAAGAGTCCTTGAGGTCATTTGAAGTGAGAAAAATAGTACTACCTAATTCGAGCTCTATTTTAGCCCCTTCGAGTTCAATTTATGAGAAAGGAGACAGTTTTAATGAGTCTTAGACTTTGTCTTAATCTCTGTCTTTTTCCTACATTCAGTGCATTGAGTAAGGTGTGTGTCTATCCTCCAGAAATCCACGTTCAAGTGCGGAGGTAGAGCCATATTAGCAAGTATAATGGTATATAAGATTTGATACCCGTAGGTGTTTACAAGGTCTTACAGAGACGTATAGAGAAGGAAAAATTTTTTTTTGTTTTGTTGTGTTGTGTTGTGTTTTGAGACAGGGTCTTGCTCTGTCACCCAGTCTAGAGTGCCGTAGTGCAATCAATCATAGCTCATTGTAACCGTGAACTCCTGGGATAAAATGATTCTCCTACCTTAGCCTCCTGGGTGGCTAAGACTACGTGCATGCACCACCAAGTCCAGTTGGTCTTTTATTTTTTGTAGGGACAAGGTCTTGCTATGCTTTCCAGGGTGGCCTTGAACTCCTGGCCTCCAACGATCTTCTTACCATGACCTCCCCAAATGCTAGGGTTACAGGTGTGAGCCACTGTGTCCAGTGAGAAGGAAGAATTAATTATTTGTGGGCCTATGGAAGAATACATTCTGTTTTTCAAATCTAAGTAGTGGGGCTGTGTCTGTGGCTCAAAGGAGTAGGGCCCTGGCCTTATATGCTGGAGGTGGCAGGTTCAAACCCAGCCCCTGGTCAAAAACAGGAAAAAAAAAAATCACATAAGTGTTTGTCAGACAGAAGATACAGAAGGAAAAAATCCCACCTAGTCTGTTCCAGAGGGGCAACAGGTGGGCAGAGCTATGTGAAAGGACCCAGGGCAGTGCAGCCCTGGCTGGAGAACAGCATAAGTGACCGCAAGTGGAGGTTGCTCCTGGAAAGTGACGCAGGGTCCTTTGGCTCCTGGCTCCTTTCCATCATCTCTTTTGTCCTCCAGCAGACACCACAGAAGTACATTTTTTTTTTTATAATTTTATTGAATCATAATTCTGTACATTGGTGCAATCATAGGGCATGATTCATATACATTCAGAAATGTTTTCATCGTACTGTTACAGATAGCCTTCATGGCATTTTCTTGATCACTATATAA
>CAUYON010128677.1:0-11142 GCA_963573935.1 Arctocebus calabarensis
CCTCTTCCCTGCAACCTCTGCAAGTGCCCAAACCCCAGCTTCAACCCTGCAAAGCCCTCCGGTTAACTTCCTCTTTGACTGTCCTAACTGAATGTTCTTGCTAGGACATGTCCACAGAGAAAGAAGTTTTTCCATCTTAGGGCAACGTTCCTCGGGGAGCACCTGAGGCCATGTCACTTTGCTTTGGTTGGGGGGTCGGTACCCCTACACAAGTATCAATCAAGTATCAATCTTTCATAATGATGTGAAAGATTCAGGTAACTTTGAGGCTTCAACAAAGCAGAGAGGAGTGGGGGACAGTGAGGGCAGCTCCGCAGATCCCTTGTGCTCATGACAAGCATACACTGTCTGGCCCAGAGTGATAGATGAGGTCTCCTATGGAGTTTTTGTGGTGTGATCTCACAGGAAGGGAATATTTCACTTGTGAAACATCTCTGTGTTATACATCAACTTTCATGTCATTTTCCAAGGACATCCTTCTGGCAGCGTTCCACAGAAAAGACCCTTCTGCGTGTATCATTAGTATATTTACCTCAAGGTCCAGGATCATATTGATTAGGGGATTTAACAAGGGCACCTGCCGCCTTCTCCTCACCCCACTCAAAGCAACCATTGATAGTTGGAGGAAACTGAGTTACAGTGAACTGCCTCAACTCTTTCCTCCTTGTTATGGACCAGATTTTTGTGTGCTCCCAAAGTTTATATACTGAAGCCCTTTCCCCCACCTAATATGATGTTATTTTGAGGTAGGGCCCTTGAGAAATAATTAGGTTTAAATGAAGGCATGAGGGTAGGGCCTCTAGGATGAGACTGTTGTCCTTTGTAAGAAGAGGAAGGGAGACCACAGTGAGCTCTCTATGATGTGAGGATAGAGCAGGAAGGCATCTGTCTGCAAGCCAGGAGGAGGTACTCACTGGGCACTGCATCTACTGACACCTTGATCATGGATTTCCCAGTCTCCAGAACCATGAGAAATAAATGTCTGTTGTTTAAACCACAGGTGCCTGTGGCTCAACAGGCTAAGGCGCCAGCCACATACACCTGAGCTGGTAGGTTTGAATCCAACCCCGGGCCCACCAAATAATAATGATGGCTGCAACCACAAAATTGTCGGGCATTGTGGCGGGCGCCTGTAGTACCAACTACTTGGGAGGCAGAGGCTGGAGACTCGCTTGAGTCCAGGAATTGGTGGTTGCTGTAAGCTGTGATGAGACAGCACTCTATCCACTCTATCTTGACAGCTTAAGGTTCTGTCTCAAAAAAAAAAATGTCTGTTGTTTAAACCATTCAGTCTATAACATTGTATTATAGTAGCTCAAGCTGACTCTTCAATGACTAATTATTTTGATTATATAAGTAAGATGGTATATAGGTGCTTGTCTTTAAAAATAATGATTTACTTCTAGAATCCTTATGGTTTCATGCCTTACATTTAAACCTCTTATCCAGAAAGAAGAAAACGAACAACCCCAATCACAAGTGGGCAAAAGACAAGAACAGAAGCTTTTCAATAAAAGATTGACAAATGGCCAATAAACATAGAAAAAAAACTCATACCACTAATCATCAGAGAAATACAAATTAAAACCACAATAAGATAACACCTTAACCTTGTTAAAATGTCTTTTATAAAAAGTCCCAAAACAACTGATGTCATGGATGCAGAAAGGAATGGGTAGGACTGCAAATTAGTAAAAACTCTATGGAAAACTGTACAGAGATTTCTCAAAGAACTGAAAGTAGACCTCCCATTTCATCCAGAAGCTCACCACTAGATATTTACCCAAAAGAAGAGACACCATTTTATCAAAGAGACATCTACACTCAAATGTTTATTGCAGCACAATTCACAATTGCAAAGATGTGAAATCAACCGAAGTACCCATCAGTACATGAGTGATTAACAAAATGTGGTATGCGTATACTATGGAGTACTAGTCAGACATAAACAAAGATGAATTAATGCCTTTTGAAACAATTTGTATGGAACTAGAGATGATTCTCCTAAGTAAAGTATCTCCTAAGTAAAGAATGGAAAAACAAACACCATATGTACTCACTATCAGATTGGAACTAAACAGTGAGCACAGATGAGCACAGAGGGAAGTAAAACTCAGTTGAATGAAGCAGGGGAGAAGGGGAAGGAGTAGAGAGGTAAAAACCTACCTACTGGGTACAATGAACACTATTTGGGTGGTGGGCACACTTGGGACTCAAGCATTACAAAAGTGATTCATATAACCAAAAATGTTTTGAGCCTCTTAGTATTTAGAAAAAAAATTTAAATGTAAAAAAAGAGAGAGAAATAATCATTTAATGTACAACCTGGGATATTTCCATGGGAGCTTTCTGCTCCTGAAGTTCAATGTCTAGACTTCTATACTTGGAACACTCCTCAGCCAAGTGCATCAAAATCACCTGGTGACTATGGTGCATCTCACAAGGGTACATGTGAAATTTACTAGGTGTAGAATATAAATGGCTTAACACAATAACTAAGAAAATGCCATGAAGGCTACGCTAGTTTGATGAAAACATTTCAGATTGTATATAAACCCAGCACATTGTACCCCATGATTGCATTAATGTACACAGCTATGATTTCATTAAAAAAAAAAATCACCTAGTGAAGCTAAGGATGAAATGGCAAAGCTCCCCAAGTCCTCATATGGCTCAGCAAGGTCTCAAATCTAGTTATTGAGACATAAGGAGCTTTAAGCAATAAATACCTAAAGCAAAAAGAAAGTTGCTCTCACAACAGTCATATTGAAGGGGTCAGTACATCATTACTTCCAGAAAGCTCCCCATAATCTTCCCAGCTTACTTCATCCTTCACATTCTCTGTTGCTAATCTTTCATATTAGAGCTCTTGTATTCTAGCTCCTCTTTTGGACTACAGGATTCAGAGGATTCATTGGATCCTGAGTCAACCTTGCCTTTGACAAGAACATAAATTTCTCTTTGCCTCAAATCCTTGGTTTGGCCTCAGTTTATTACATTTCATCCCAGCTCTCGAGACCTGAGGCCAAGTCAAAGAGTAAAAACTCTATGGAATACAGTATGGATATTTCTCAAAGAACGAAAAGTGGATGTCTGTAGATGTCTTCTACAGATCCAGGAGAAAAAGCTGGAAAAGAACCCCAAAACTGCAGGGTGGTGGCAGCTGTAGAAGCCACCTCAATCTGACCACCATGAGGACAACTTGGCCCTTTCAACATCACTCACCCAGGCATAGGGCTCTCAGCCCTGTTCCTCCTACCCAAGTGACTCCTTGGCTAACATGGGCAGAAGAGCATTGACAGGAAGACACCCGGGCCCTGGTGTCCTCAAACTCTCTTCAAAGTGCCTTCATGGTGGTGGTGAGTCTGGACTCTACCATCAATACCTAAAATTTGGAGATTATCAGTGGCATCAGGGAGACATGAGAATAAAACCAAAGCTGGCGCCTCAGTCGTAAGTACACAGCGTCCCTACTTAATCCCATTTAGCTGCATATGATTATCTGAGCAGAAGTGTTTTGGCACTATTTGAATCACAGAATTAGCCCTGGCTTTGCTGGTAGCTATAGAGCCCTTTCTTCAAAGTATGCAGCAATGCAAGCAGAAGGAATAATTTGTTTCTTATACCTATGTACCCTGGATAAGAGACATATTCTGGGTGAAATGCAACAGAAACATAATAAATGAGAGCTAAAGAAACAAAACAACAACAAAAAAAAAACCCTTTCTGCCAAATGTAATTTTTAAAACTTTCAAAAACATGGCAGTTTATTTATTTATTTATTTTTGCTTTTTTTTTTTTGGTTGGGGCCAGGTTTGAACCCACCACATCTGGTATATCCACCAACATCCCCACATGAAAGGAAAAGAGAAAGCCAATGTCACAGTATCGCCAATCTAAAAACAAGTAAGAAGACATGAGCCCGATTGCACTGGCTTTGCAGAAATTTATAATGCTAGATAACTCATTCATGGGAAGAAATGATTTGGTTTAAATTATAGACTGCTTTTAAGAACTGCTATGTTATGATGACACCCGTTCTTCATAACTTTTATATTTTAGACTCTGAAGAAAGAAAAATAAGATTGTCACTTCATTTGTATGCCTCAGAGAAGGCATAGAAAACATTTCCATGAAACATGCTGTGGCATAAATCTCTTTAATTGCAGCAATGCATTTGATGTGGGCTCTGGACGTAAGGCAAACTCCCAAAGTTGGAAACGATAACTGATGTTTTTGCCAATGTTTTCCAGCAGCTGGTGACCACCACTAGCCTGATCTTGAGTGGCTTCTTTTAGTGGTGGTTTCCTGTGTGTATGTGGACCCCTTCAGAGTTCTCTGGGTGGTCTGTGGAATACATGGAGTTTATGGCTGGGCCCTTTCCACAGTCAGGCAAACACTCCAAATGCTATTGCTGGCTGCTTGATTGTGGAGTGGTACCTGATTTAGTTGCTTCAAAACCAAATGAAACATGAAGGATGCTATGACATCCTGGCTACTATTAGCACAACTCCTTCATGAGAAAGGGAAGGAATCACCAGGAATTGCCTAGATCTGAAGAATATTCAGGACAAGAAAGGAATCATCCTTTGCCATTTCAAAAAACAAGAGGAGGGGTGGCACCTGTGGCTCAAGGAGTAGGGCACCGGCCCCATATGCTGGAGATGATGGGTTCAAACCCAGTCCCGGCCTCCCCCCCCCCAAAAAAAACTGCAAAAAACAAGAGGAAAGGAGAAACACAGATTCTATCTGGGGTAAATCTATAGATACCTTCTCTTTACTACCGAGACTGTCATTCTCTGCACAGGGTTCTACTATATATTAAATTACTTTGCACTATATTTCTTTAAATTTTAAATGTCACTATGGTTTTCAAAGCAAAAACAATTCTACCACTGGAAAAGAAATCTTTCTTTCTCATGAAAATGATGATTCAAATTCAATACTCAGACATCATTTCTTCAATTTAAAAAATGTATTGTCCTGAGGGTCTTTACCTAACAAATGCAATCAGTATAACCTGGTTTCTTGTACCCTCAATGAACCCCCAACAATAAATTTAAAAATAATAATAATAAAAATAAAACTATGATTTAACAATAATAAAATACAATATATTGCCCTTGGAATAGTAATACCATAAAATATTTGATGTTATTTGCACTTGATATGAATGAAAATTCTGAAAATTTATTTTAATTATGAAGAGGAAGAGAAGATAAAGAGTAGGAGAACAAATAAGATAACTAGCTTAACACCAAGCTTCAACATCAATTTAATGTGTGCCCCTGCAGAGACAATTAGGTGTGGTCCCAACCTGCTTGACTGGAGGGTTCACCTGGGTGCAGGTGTTTTTGGTGTTCTTAACTTCATCTTTGAAACAGTGTATTCATTCACTTGTTCAACATTTATTGAGGATCTATCAACATCTATTACGTTTTAGGCACTGTTCTAGAGATGGGCACATAGCAACAAAATAAGCAAGTTGCTGACTTTATTAGGTATTTTCACAGCACTATAGTTTTAATAGTATTAAAAATAAATGCTAAAGATATACTGACATTCAAATTTATAAAGCAGTCAACCTACATGCACCTACAACTCAATACAAACAGTACATAGCTGTGATTCTCATTTTGGTCACTGACTCTCCTTTCCTAGAGATTGAGCCAAGATGATAACATCTTCAGTTACAACATCAAAAATTTGAGCCAATTCCTATGCCTCTTCTGGCCTCTTTTATTCAGCCTTTGTCTGTATTTGGACTGCCAGTTTCCATTCCCCTGCTCCAGACAGCTGTCCTTCTCCACAGAGGGGCCACCTGCAACACCAGCCAGCAGTAGGGACCCACTGGAGACTTCTGACCTCCTCAGCATCTTCAAAGCCTTCCCTTTTTCCCCCTTCCATCACATGAACATCCTTAGCAATGCAGAACCACCCACTTGAGTTCACAATCTGTCTTCATAGATGAAAGACAATTCCAGTCTTCTTTGTGCATAGTATTATGAACACTTGAGGTCACCTGTCTGTTATGCAGAGGCAGAAACTAGTTTCTTGACCATTGCAAAATAATTCCTCTGGCTCAAATATCCTTTTCTTTAACACACGTCCTCAAAAGCTTCCTAAAAGTACAAAGGCTACCAGCAGAGATTCTGAGTGAATACATCTCCAGCAGGATCCAAACAACTGTATCCTTTTTTTTTTTTTTTTAACAACATGGTCATTCAGATGTGCATCTAGATTTGAGACCATTTCTAAGAGCATGCATCAGTTGAACTACACTTAACTCAGTAACATTGGCACAATTTGACCTTCCCTCACATGCACTTAGCTGCTCACTTCCCTAGTTTTCCTTTAGGTAAGTCACCTACCCATATCTTCAACCTAAAGATTTATATTTAGGGGGGCAGAGCAAGATGGCCAGCTGGAAGCAATTTTAAGAGGCTACTGTCCAAAACAAAAGATAACCTCTAGAAATTGCATAATTAAGCTGAAGACTGGGAGCACAGCCAAGAAAGAGAAGTAATAACTGTAGATCACCTCTGTTGGGGCAAGCTGTGAATCCAAGAAAGGATACAGGTACAAAATTCAGGTACAAAATTCATCTGAAAGGAAAAGTGTCCATCCCCTCCACCAAGAAACCTGTGGGGTTTTAGTTTTTCCGTTTCCTTTCTTTTTTCTCTTCATTTGCTCCTGTGGGTTTTCTATAGACAACCAGTGAACTATGGACCTCTTGTCTCACCCCATGGAAAAGTGCTGTGGGAAGTGTGGTCTGCTTCCTCAAACCCACCCTGCTGTGACTCTGAACACTCTCTTGCTAGGCAGAAAAACTAAACTAAAGTTTTCCCCACCATTCTGAACTTACACTACACCCTTCACCCTTACCTGAAGAACCAAAAGCCTAACCTCTGCTGAGATTGAGGGATGAGGTTCTTGAGCAGTGCCCACTACCCCTGCATGCCAGACCAAGCGTCCACCAGCAAAAGACTCTGAGGGGCTGTGGGGAGTCTCCCTCCCCCTGGCCAGGGAATCTGCCTGCAACCGCAGGGCCACGTGCCCCATGGCCGAAGCCCACCAAGCATCAGCAGGCTCCCCTCTGGCCAGGGACTCTGTCTGTGACTGTGCGCCTCCCTCCAGGGACTCCCCGGGCAACCACACAGGCCACATCAGCATCTGCACAGCCTCCACAGGCCTGTCTCCAGCCAGGGATTCCCCCAGCAACCAAGCAGTTCCGCACCCATCTTTTGCCAGGGAATCCACCGGCAACCACCCGGCTCCATGCCCTGCACCGGCCAGGACTCTGTGGATCAGCCCCTGGCCAGGAATTACCCCAGTGAACAAGTGGCCCTGCACCCCATGCCTGCAGTGCCCCTGCCGGTCCCCCCCCCCCCGCCAGGGACTCCACTGGTGACCGCCAGGCCTCCGCAGGTCCACCTCGGGCCACAGACTCCACTGTCGACAGCTCCACCTCACACCAGGCATCCTCCAGGACTCCGCAGGGCAGCCCCCAGCCAGGAACTCCCCCAGCAACCATGCGGACCTGCTTCCTGCACCTGCAGGGCCTCCACAGACATGCCTCCAGCCGGGGACGCCACTGAGAACCACACAGCCCAGTGCTCCACACCCGCCAGGCCTACACAGGCGCACCCCAGACAGGAACTCCCCCAGTGATGGCGTGTCCCCATGACCCAGGCCTGCTGGGCCTCCACAGGTCCACCTTCTGCCAGGGACTCTTCCAGGGACCACGTGGCCTGGCACCCCACATTAGCCAGGCCTCTTCAGGTCTGCCTTCTGCCAGGCACTCCACCAGCCACCTTCTGCCAGGGACTCCGCCAGCAGCCATGTGACTCTGTGCCCACCGGGCCTCCACAGGTCTGCCTTTGGCCAGGGACTCCCCCGGCAACCAAGGGGTTCCACACCCCATGCCTGCTGGGCCCCAGCAGGCCTGTCTCTGGATAGGGACTCTGGGAGCTGCACAACTCGCATCCTCCTTCCCATACTCTACCTACCTTTGCACCAGCCCAGCCCATCTGGCCAGGGACTCCAGAAGGCATGGGACCAGGGCCCTCCCTCCAGAGCCCTCTCTGCCTCTGTGTGGAGCCCTCCTCCTTGCCAGAGACTGCTGGAGCCATGGGCTCTCTTTGCCAAAGTCACCAGGCTCCTGGCACTCCCAGAACCATGTGCACTATCTTCTACCCTCCTGCTGGATCCGGGGGTGCCACACTCCAGAGCTGGACCCACAGCCAGAACTCCCTGTCAGGGCAGTCCCAGAGGGTCACTTCCCACAAGGTTCCAGCAACAATAGAGTGATCCCACCAGGGTGTAATCTTGGAGAGACACCTCCCCAATTCTGAGGATAGCCAGAGGCAACAGCGAAAAACAATCATGGGGTAGAATCAACAGAAAAACTCTGGAAATATGAATAATCAGAGTAGATCAACTCCTCCAAGGAACAACAAGACAGACACAGCACAAGATTCCATGCATAAACAAATGGCTGAGATGTCAGAAATCGAATTCAGAATCTGAATAGCAAATAAGACAAAAGAATGGAGGAAAAGATGGAATTGGAATTTCAAGCAGTAATCCAAAAGATGTCTCAAGAATTCAATGAATTCAAAGACAAAAATGACAAATATTTTGACACATTGAGACAAAAAGTTGTAGCCCTCAAAGATCTGAGAAATACAATAGAATCCCTCAGTAACAGAATGGAGCAAGCAGAAGAAAGGATTTCTGATATTGAAGACAAAGCTTTCAAATGCTCCCAAACCTTCAAAGAGGAAGAGAAATGGAAGGCAAAGACAGATCACTCTCTCAGAGAACTTTGGGATAATTCGAAGAAAAACATATTCACCTTATAGGGATCCCCAAACACAATGAAGTGGCTTCACAAGGCACAGAGTCTCTTCTTCTAAGATTATGAAAGAGAAATTTCCAGACATGCCAAGACATTCTGAAATTCAGAAGGCAGACAGTTTCAGGACTCTAGCATGACTCAACCCAAATAAGACATCCACCAGACATACGATACTCATTTCACTAAAGTTAATATGAAGGAGAAAATTCTGAAAGCAGCCAGACGTAAGAAAACCATAACCTACAAAGGGAAGCACATTAGAATAACTGCAGATCTCTCTGCTGAAACCTTTCAAGCTAGAAGAGGGTGGTCATTGACTTTTAGTCTCCTTAAACAAAATAACTTTCAACCCAGGATCCTGCATCCAGCTAAACTAAGTTTCATTTATGATGGAGAAATTAAATACTTTAATGACATCCACATGTTGAAGAAATTTTCCATAACTAAACCAGCTATCCAAGATATTCTGAGACCTATCTTCCATAATGACCAGCGTAATCCTCCACCACAAAAGTAAACCCACTCAGAAACTTTTAATCAAACCCTACTTCCACAGTCACAAAAGGATTAAAAAAGACCACCAGACTTTTGAAAGACTTATCAATATTCTCAATTTATGTGAATCATTCAAATTGTCCTCTAAAAAAGGCACAGTTAGCTGACTGGATACAAAAACTCAGGCCAGATATCTGCTGCATACAAGAATCTCATCTTACCTTAAAAGATAAATATAGACTCAACATGAAGGGATGGTCCTCTATACTCCAGGCAAATGGAAAGCAGAAAAAAGCAGGTGTTGCAATCCTATTCGCAGATACAAAAGGCTTTAAACCAAGCAAAATAAGGAACACTTATTTCCTTGGATGGACACTTCATTTTTGTTAAAGGTAATACTTAATATGATGAGATTTCAATTATTAATATTTATGCACCCAACCAGAATACACTTATTTCATCCCAACAAAACTGAATACACATTCTTCTCATCAGCCCATGGAACACAGTCCAAAGTTGATCACATCCTAGGTCACAAGTCTAACCTCAGCAAATTTAAAAGAATAGAAATTACTCCTTTCACCCTCTCAGATCATCACAGAATAAAAGTTGAACTCAATAACAACAGGAATCTGCATACTCATACAAAAACATGGAAGTTAAATAACCTTATGCTGAAAGATAGATGGGTCATGGACAAGATTAAGAAGGAAATTACCAAATTTTTGGAACAAAATGACAATGAAGACACGAATTATCAGAACCTCTGGTATACTGCAAAGGCAGTCCTAAGAGGAAAAATTATAGCACTGCAAGCCTTCCTCAAGAAAACAGAAAGAGAGGAAGTTAACAACTTTATGGGACATGTTAAGCAACTGAAGAAGGAAGAACATTCTAACCCCAACGGAGTAGAAGAAAAGAAATAACCAAAATTAGAGCAGAATTAAATGAAATTGAAAACAAAAGAATTACAGAACAGATCAATAAATCAAAAAAAAAATCAGAATTCTACCAAATCTTTAGAAAGAACTAGTACCAATATTACTAAACCTCTTCCAAAATATAGAAAAAGAAGGAATACTACCCAACACATTCTATGAAGCAAACATCACCTTGATCTCCAAACCAGGAACAAACCCAACAAGAAAAGAAAATTATAGAGCAATATCACTAATGAATATTGATGCAAAAAATATTCAACAAGATTCTAACAAACAGAATCCAACAGCACATCAAACAAATTATACACCATGACCAAGTGGATTTTATCCCAATGTCTCAAATATATGTAAATCTATAAATGTAATTCAGCACATAAACAAATTAAAAAACAAAGACCATATGATTCTCTCAATTGATGCAGAAAAGCTTTTGACAATATCCAGCATCCCTTCATGATCAAAACACTTTAAAAAATTGGTATAGAAGGGACATTTCTTTTTTTTTTTGAGACAGAGACTCAAGTTGTCACACTGGATAGAGTACCGTGGCATCACAGCTCACAGCAACCTCCAATTCCTGGACTTAGAAGGGACATTTCTTAAACTAATAGAGGCTATGTACAGCAAACTCACAGCCAATATTGTATTGAATGGAGTTAAATTGAAATCATTTCCACTTAGATCAGGAACCAGGCAAGATTGCCCATTATCTCCTCTGCTCTTTAACATTGTAATGGAAGTTTTAGCCATTGCAATTAGGGAAGAAAAGGTGATCAAGGGTATCCACATAGGGTCAGAAGAGATCAAACTTTCACTCTTTGCAGATGACATGATTGTATATCTGGA
>CAUYON010128683.1:0-22278 GCA_963573935.1 Arctocebus calabarensis
AATATTTTCATATAGTAAACGAGAAAATATCATGAATTGTATGTCAATCAGGTTGATAAAAATATCTCAGATTGCATGTGAATCCCCCACACTGTACCCCATGGTTGAACTAATGTACACAGCTATGATTCAATAAAAAAAAATCAAAAAAAAATTACAAAAAAAAAGAGAGTACTAAATCTTATAATTTTTTTTCCTAAAAATAGTCTTAAGGTCAATTAGGTTCAGACACAGGGAATTTTTAGACTTGATTTGAGATACCTAACACAAAAATATTCATGTTTTTCTCCGGGATATTGGTTGAAGCCTTTGATTGCTTTCTCAAGTGGGGGAAAAGACGAGGCCAAAAAGAGTGGGTCCGTTAGATAACTGGTATAAAAGTGGACAATTTCTTTTCTGATGGCTTGGCTGATTACACTAAAGGCAAACATCTCAGGGCAAAAGGGTTTTGTGTTACCTCAGTTTGATTTATAAATATGTTCAAGTAGGTCTTCTGACACCTGTAGATCTTGTAGTTATAAAAGCATTCACCTGATTGTGATCTCTGTAAGTTACCTTTAATAAGGTTCACTCATTTCTCTAGGAGAGGGTAAGTCATGGGCCTACAGTTCTTACATGTGAAATTGGCTGAAGTTTAAAGTGTGGGAATTCTGGACCCTTGGATCAAGGTGTTCCAACGATTCACTATCTTTTGGTAACTTTACTTACCTACAGGACAAATCCAGTTTCTGTCTCACACAGATACTTGAAGCCACCCTATAGAATCTAGTCCTGTTTCTATCATGTCTTCCAAATCCAGACTGGATCAAAACAACTCAATTTAACTCAAAGAGCTCAAAACATAGGTTCATAAAGTTCAAATCCGGAAGAGAATTCATTTATGACCCTAGTTACTTCAAGAGGGCAGTGGGCACAATGGCCTTAGCAAGTATCCTGGCTTGGTTATCTGGTGCCCATGCGGGGTTGCTGAAGGTTTACTTTAGATCTTACTTCTGATGCCAAACTGTTAAAAAAAAAAAGTGAAAAATTAAATGTAGCACAGTTTATCTGAGCAAAGACTGATTCATGAATCAGGCAGTATTCAGAATCTAGAAAGGTTTAGAGAGCTTCACCCAGAAATAGTGACAGGCAGAATTTACAGACTGGAATAAGCTGAAACAGCTTGATTGGTTACAGCTTGGCATTTGCCTTATTGGAAGGCATTTTAAATAGTTGGTAGCCTGTGATTCGTTAAACTTCAGCTGCTGTGATTGGCTGAGTCTAGTCTGCTTGTTATAAGAATAGGCTTTAAATTAGGTTGCAGTTTGTTTGCATACTGACTTAAATTGCACTTAGCTATATGTGGATTTAGCTTTACGCCAACTTTAATTTATTTCATACATCTATATTCATTTCAAAATAAAAACTTGTATGGCTAATTTTTTCTTCAAACAAATGTAAGATGTATACAAAGGAAAGAGAGTAATAAATGTTATTATTGAAACATGAATGTCACACTGGTATGACATGAACCAGTTCTAAAAGCTCAATGATGCAGAGAGGCATTGTATACTGAGGGATAACACTTCCAGAGCAGGTGTTCTTAGACTAATGTTCTGGCTGCTTTTCACTATCAGTATTAATCAATGTGGGATACTCAAGCCTCAGTATAATACTCTACTGTGTGACTGCTGACGTGAGAGGAAATACTATGGTTTAATTTTTCACACAGAAACCTCTTTGTAAAAAAAGTTTAACATGATTCTTTTGATAGTTCTTATGCTTTTCAAAATATACTTTGAAGTATGTGTATTCCCTAAAAGAACAATACATAGATAGTGGGGAAAAATTATTGAGAGAATTTCTGTATAAATTCCACCTCACAACTGATTAATCGCTGAAATTCATGAAGATGTAATAGCAATAACCAAGGCTGGTGATGGAGAATATGGATTGGAAGAATTTAGTAAATGTTTCAACTATTGCTTACTATGCAGAAAACAAACCGTGTAGTTAACTGATATTAAAGAAAAAGGATACTATCTTGAGGAAAGTGAAAGAATTCAGAATTGTCATGATGTACCTTTGACATGTCTCTGTATACAATCCAACTTTGTAGACTGGAGAAAGAAAATCAAACATTGATACATAGGCAATAAAAATGATATACCCACTTGTATTGTAACTCCCCAAATTTTTTCTTTTTCTTAATCCAGCCTGATAATCTCTGCTTTCTGATTGAGTTGTTTAAGCCACTCACATTTGATGTGAATTATTGCTAGAGTTAAATTACATTTTCTATTTTACTTTATCTATTTTCTACAAGTTTCACAGCCTTTTTTCCTTGATTCCTCTTTTACTGCTCTCTTTCACATTAATTGGATTTTTATAACTTTTAATTGTTTTAATACTTGTATTATTTTTGAGTTATTATTTAGTAGCTACTCTAGGGCTTACCTTATAAATCTGTTTCAAGCTAATTCTAATATTAAAATATAGGACATCTAGGGAAGTGATTAAGTCATAAGTACTATAACTAATGAAGAATTAGTGCCTTATAAAATACTGCAAGGATCTAGCTTAAGCCCTTTTTGCTCTTCTATCTCTTGTACCTTGTGAGGACACAGTGTTTTTCCTCTTTAAAGAATGCAGCAACAATGTACCATCTTTCAAGAAGAAAGGTTTGGTCCCCATCATATACAGACTGCTAGTGCCTTGGTATTGAACTTCCCATCCTCCAGAACTGAGAGAAACAATCTTCTGTTTTTTATAAATCGTCCAGTCTGTGATATTTTGCAGTAGCAACTCAATCTAAAGTACCATAAAAAGTAAATGAATGCTATTTTATTTAGTGCTTTCGAGTCAATGAGGACAAGTAAAGAGAAGAAATACGTTATTATATTTTCTTTATAATTATATCATTACCAACAAGAGGACTCATCTTTTATTTCTATGGATTTGAATTATTGTCTTGCTTTCAGTTTGCAGAAATGCCTTTAATGTTTTCTGTAAGGTGTATCTGCTAGTAACAAATGTTCTCAGTTTTGTTCTTCAGGTAAGTCTGTTTCATCATAACTATGGAAACTTGCATTAAGATTCTTAGTTGACAAATTCCTTTATTTTTTTCAGCAATTTTAATACATTGTTATACTGCCCTTGGCTTCTATTGTTTCTGGTGGAAACTCAGTTTTAAACCTTTTAGGTACTGTCTCCTATTAATATTTATTAAATCATTTATATTTTCATTGTCCTTTGAAATTTTCACTGAGCTATATTTGAGTTTATAATGTGTTTCCTTCATTCTATTTGGAGTTCATTAACCTCTTGGATGTTTGCATTACTGCTTTTTATAAAAGAAAATTTCAGGCATTATTTATTGGAACTTAGTTTGTACTTATTTCTTTCTTTCCTTAACCTTTGATATCTCTATTGCACATATGTTGGTGCACTGAAGATTGTCTCACGTATATCTGTTTATTACTTGTTATTGTTATTCTTTTTTTCTCTGTATTATTCGTATTGTATAACCTCTGCTGCCTAGCTTCACACTTGCTGATTTTTTCTTTTACCATTTCAAATCTCTGAAGCCCTTGTAGTCAAATATTCATTTTACTCATTGCACTTTTCAACTCCAGAATTATTTATTTTCTTTTTGATGAGACATTATCACAATATTTTACTTATTTCTGCATATTTTTCTGTAGTTCTTTGAATAAATTTATGATAGATGCTTTACTTTTTTTTTTCTTTTAATCTACCTTCTGAGCTCCTTCAAAGGCAGTTTGTATTGTCTGCTTTGTTTTAGGGTAAACCCTTAAGTTTGAACCTCCACCTAGTTTGCCACAAATAAAGTTAATTCTTGGGGAGAACTTCAACGGTCTCTGTTGTGAGTAATCTAGTGGGGCTGCCAAAGCAAAATGCCACAGATTGAGTATAGAAAATAGAAACAGAAATTCATTTCTCTCAGTTATGGAAGCTGAGAAGTCCAATATCAAGGCACGTTCTAAATCAGGTTCTGGTGGGGAAAGATGTCCTTGCTGACATCTTCTTTTTTGCTGTGACGGCAAAAGACAGAGCGTGTGCTCTGGCGTATTTCACTCTTCTTGTGCAGTCACCAGCCTTCCTGGATTAGGCCCCCCCCCCCATGATTTCATTAACCTTTACCACCTCCTCGCAGGCCCCATCTCCAAATATAGTCACATTGAGAATTAAGGTTCCGAGATGTAAATTTGGGTGAAGAAGTATCCACGTTTAGTCTATAACACTGTTCTTACAGCCTGACTCTCTAACTGGGAAAATTCTCTGAACCACTACTGAGGAGCTGAAGCTGGAGACGATAATACAATTCTCATGGGTTGCTGAAAGCAGAGTGTTAGGAAGGGACTGGAGCTTCTGAATACTGGCTTTAACTTAAAGTCACCAACTGCATTAGCCCTACAAGAGAATCAGCCTATCCTTTGATGCTTTGAAGCATTCACTTCCCTTGCAAGTGATATATTTTTCTACATAAGGCTGGCTTACATAACTAAAAGGCTGTTGTTCATGATAAACATCTTTATCAATAATTTCAGCTAGAACTTTGGATAACTTGCTGCTGCTTCCATATCAGCACTTTCTGTTGCACCTTTTACATTTATAGTATGAAAATTGCTTATTTTCTTAAACTTCATTAACCAACCTTGGATAGATTTAAATTTTTCTTCTACAGCTTCCTCAAATCTCTAAGCATTCACAGAACTAAAGAGAATTAGGACTTTGCTTTGCATTAGGCTTTTGCTACAGAAATGCTCTAGCTAGTCTGATCTTATATCAAGACCTCCAGAACTTTCTCCATATTGATAACAAAGATGTTGGACTTTCTTATCAGTCAGGTGTTTACTGAAGTAGTACCTTTAGTTTTCTTCAATAACTTTTTTTTTTTTGCATTTATAGCCTACCTAACTCATGCAAAAAAGGCCAGATTTGAGGGTGGCTAGCATTTAGACATGTATTCCTCCTTAAGCTTAATAATTGCCAATTTTGGTGGAAAGTGCAAGATGTGTGACTCTTGCTCTCACTTGGACATTTAAAGGCCACAATAGGGCTATCAATTATCTTAATTGTTGCATCTCAAGATACAGGGATGCCTGAGGACATAGAGATGGGAACAACTGGTTGGTGGAGCAGTCAGAATACATACAAAACTTTCATTAAATGTGCTGTTTTATATGGAATGGTCCTTGACATCCCAATATAATTATACTAAAGATCAACAATCACTGAACACATATCATAATAACAGATATATGAACTGAGCTGCAATGAATAATCTGGTGCAAATATCTTTTTTGCAAAGTAATTTTTGGTCTTTTGGAAATACTCCTAGTAGAGGAATTGCAGGATCCAACGGCAGGTCAATTTTTAGATCCCTGAATGTTCTCCAAACTTCCTTCCAAAAGGAACGTATTAGCTTGCATTCGCATCAGCAGTACAGAAATGTTCCTTTTGCTCCACATCCATGCCAATATTTGTAGTTTTGGAATTTTGTTAACTCCTTATTGGAGTTAGGTGGTATTTCAAAGTGTTTTTGATTTGTGTTTCTCTAATGATTAAAGATGATAAGCATTTTTTCATGTGTCTGTAGACCATGCGCTTGTCTTCAGAGAAGCTTCTGTTCAGGCCTCTTGCCCATAGTGAAATGGGAAGACTTGTTCTTTTCTTATTAATAAGTTTGAGTTCTCTGTGGATGCTGGCTATCAGACTTTTGTCGGAAACATAACCTGCAAATATCCTCTCCCATTTTGAGGGTTGCCTGCTTGCTTTACTTACTGTGTTCTTGGCAGTACAGAAGTTTTTTAGTTTGATCAGATCCCAGTAATGTTTTTTTGGTATTGCTTCAGTTGCCATAGGGGTCTTCCTCATAAAGTTTTCTCCCAGACCAATTTCTTCAAGTGTTTCTCCTGTACTCTTTCCAAGAATCTTTATGGTTTCATGTCTTAGGTTTAAGTCTTTTATCCAGTGAGAGTCAATTTTTGTTAGAGGTGAAAGGTGTGGGTCCAGTTCAGTCTTCTATAAGTTGCCAACCAATTCTCCCAGCACCATTTGTTAAATAGGGAGTCTTTCCCCCAATTTAAGGTTTTGATAGGCTTATCAAAAATCAGATGATGATAAGTGACTGGGTTCATCTATTGGTTCTCAATTCTATTCCACACATCTACCTCTCTATTTTTGTGCCAATACCATGCTGTTTTGATCACTGTAAACCACGTGCCCATTGACCCATGAATGGATAATACATTGTGGTATATGCATGCCGTAGAATATTATGCAGCCTTAAAAATGAATCAAGCCTTTACCTCTTTGATGTTTACATGGAGAGATCTGGAACATATTCTCCTGAGTAAAATGTCTCAAGAATGGAGTAAAAATTATCCAACGTACTCAGTACTTCTATCAAACCTACTTATATTTACTCACAATTTCTTATGAAAGATAGAACACACTATAGCCCAGGATGAAGGAGAGAAATGGGGTGGGAAGGGAAGGGCGGGGGGAAGTTTGACAGAGGGAGGGTAAAAGGAACCACACCTACAGAGCATATGACAAGGGTACAAGTCAACTCTGTCCAATGTAGAACATAGATGTTTTGGTACAATAATCGGGTGAATGAGGTGAAGACTAGGTTTGATTGGTTTGATCTAACCACGTCAGATTGTATATAAAAAAAATCAGCACATTGTACCCCACACATGCTGAACGTATTCATGATCTATATGTATTTGACTTCATAAAAAAATGCTTTATAAAATTAAAAAAAACAGATATATGAATAATGAAAAGCTTGAAATATTGTTAGGATTGCTAAAATGTGACACAAAAACAGGAGATGAACACAGACTATTGGAAAAGTAGTGCCAATAGACTTGCTTCATGCGGCATTGCTATAGAGTTTCAATTTAAATAAATAAATGAATGTATATATCCATGAAGGACATTAAAGTGAAGTGTTATACAATAAGGTATGCCTGTGCAGAAACTTGAAGATTTTTTTTAATGCTCTGTTTTTTTCTTTGTTTGTTTTATTTTTGTAGAGACAGAGTCTCACTTAATTGCCCTTGGTAGAGTGCCGTGGCATCACACAGCTCATAGCAACCTCCAACTCCTGGGCTTAGGTGATTCTATTGCCTCAGTCTCCGGAGTAGCTGAGACTACAGGTGTCCACCACAATGCCTGGCTACATACTATGTTTTTAATAGTTTTTTTCTGACCATGGAATTTTACTTTGAGTCACTCTTTCTTGTCTTTGCCCATGTTAGAGACAGGCTCAGTGGTTTAGAAGTAGAATTAATGTCTTTATACAGTGTGCTAATTTAATGTAGAGAAACTTTTAAGGTTGATAAGTTTATTTAGAAATGACAGAGAAATCTACCATGGACGGGTGGGAAGATGTTCAGATATATGATGGTAGATGATAATTTTTTTAAAAAGAAAAACATTTAAAAGTTTTTAAAAATTGACGGGGTTAAATATTTTTTAAAAGAAATTATGCAATAACTTAACAGCAGAAAAATATTTAGACAAGTTGAGTAAACAGAAATAAGTAATTTTTATTTATAATAAATCTAAAATTAAATAATAACAATTGGACATGTCTATTCCAAGTAGAATTGTTTACTGCAATTACTGTAGAATTGTAGAATATACAATAATTACAATAATGGAAATATATGTGTTTTTCTTTGTTTAAAATCTAGCAATTCATATTTTATTTTGATGACTTGTTTTATTGTTATTTGCATCTATTTACTATAACTATTTTAAAGGTACTCTTTTCCTTTGAATAAATACCAAGTAGTGGTATTTATGATTTAAATGATAAGTCTATATCTATTTCTTTGAGGAATCTCCATACTGTTTTTAATAGACGATGTACTAATTTGCAGTCCCAGCAACACAGTTCAAGAGTATAAGCATTTCTTTCTTTCTGCATCCCTGCCAGTATCTATTGTTTTTGACTTTTTAATAACAGCCATTCTCACAGAGGTAAGATGATATGCCACTGCGGTTTTAATTTGTACTTCCCTGGTGATTAATAATATTGAGGGTTTTTTCCATATGTTTGTTGAACATTTGTTTATCTTCTCGCAAAATGCTTCCATTTACGTCTTTTGTCCACTTTTTTAATGAGACTATTTTTATCCTTGCTGATTTATTTGCATTGTTTTAGATTCTGGATAATAGAACTTTATTGGATATATAGTTTGTGAATACTTACTCTCATTCTTTAAAGTTGTGTATTTACTTTTTTGATTACTTCTTTTGCTCTGCCAAAGCTTTTTAATTTAATTAAGTGCCATTTATTTATTTTAGATGTTATAATAATTGCTTTGGGAATGCTTTCATATCCAAGAATGGAAAAATAATCACCACATGCACTTGTTAATAATTTGGAACTATTGAATGGGTACATGTGAGCACAGAGAGAAGTATGTCATTGGAAATGAAGAAGGGAAGACAGAGAAGGGAACAGGCAAAACTACCTAAGACGTACAATGAACACTATTCAGGTGATGGGCAAACTAATGGCCCTGACTTAAGCATTATAAAACCTACCCACATAGTAAAATATTTGTACTCCATTAATATTTTGAAATTAAGATAAGGAAAAAAATTCACCTTAATATTGTTTCACTTTATCACATACTTTATTTAATTTCTATGAATTTTAAAATCATGATTTAATTATATGATTTTTTTATTAAAATATATAAAAAGTCACTTGGTAAATAGAAAAGAAAATCAAATTTCATCATATAATGACATCTTCAAATACTATTTCAGTATTTTTATTTTATTGACAAAAACACAAAATATCAACAATTAAGCATATAAGTTTGGAAAATTTATTATCAGTATTCAATTGTGTTTTAAATGCTAAATTGCAATAAAATTTTATACTGTATCTGTCTAAGAAGAATAATGTCTTAAAAGTTGCCAAACACTAGACATATGTGGGCTGAAAATAGTTTTAGGGGTTTTTAAAATGTCTTCTCTAAAGTTTATAAATGGAAGACCTATTTTCTTACTGGTGATTTATTGCTAAAAAATTGTGTCACCTATTTAAAAGTTATTTTTCAACATAATAAATACTGTCATCTTGTGTAGCACAGGTGCATATAAATGACAACGCTGACCAATAATGTGAACTATTTTAATAAAAACTGGGTAAAGCCTCTATTAAATACCAATTTAAAATGAGCATTTATACTTTCAGTTAGGTAAATGTTTAATAGATTAATATGTTGTGATATATGTGTTAGAAATATAGAACATGCTGTAAAAAAACTATCCTATCTGGTAGGATAACATATATTTTAAAGAAATCATCTTACGTTTGCAAAATATAGAAGATTACTGTTATGAAAATTACCTTAGAGAGTATCCTAAAAAAAATACATGTTTCTAGTAATAGCAAAGCAAAAGTAGGCAGTTGAAACCAAATGAGTATAGAATATGTACAAAGTTTTACAAATATAGTATTTGTGTGCTTTCAATGATAACACAAACTCTTACCAAAATACAAAGTTATTTTTGATTGTATTTATAATAATTATACATCTGAGTTACCTTCAAACATGTATTCAACCAACAACCCCCAACAAATTATCTAAAAATTTAGTTGGCAGATGACCCCAGTAAATACATAAATATTGTTTTAAATGGAAAGATATGAAACTTGTATAATTCGCTCCCAACTTCGTAATTGCAGGAAAATGTCTCATATACGAAACCATAGTTTAAAAAATATTATTGAAGAGGGTGGTGTGGGTGGCTCAAAAGAATAGGGCGCTGGCCCCATATACTGGAGGTGGTGGGTTCAAACCCAGCCCTGGCCAAAAACTGCAAAAATACTATTGAAGAAAAGTGAGAAGGCAGACCAGAGACAATAGCTGACAGATCATCTCAGAAAGAAGAAAAAGCAAACAAACATAGAGTGGGTGTAATTCCAAGGAGAAAATGCCTGAGCCTTCCAGAGATGCCATAGGAAGAAGTTTTGGAGCAGAATGATAGGAGATCAACCCCCATGAGGCTACAGTGGGAAGGGTGGGAAAGCAGGGTATTCCTCTCGCCCCCACACCTCCAGCAGACAGCAGGCTCCTCAGCTCTGGAGAGCTCTTCCACCCTGCACCCAGTGAGCAGGAAGCCTCCTGAGGACAAGGCACCAGGCTGCCAGCACCCTCGGAGTCACCTCCCCTTGCCACAGATCGGGGCCAGGAAGGCAGGTGCCATATTGCTTCTCCACTCATCTGCACCCTGTCTTCCCCAGGGGACCTCAGCCCTCCAGTTTCCATTCTGCTTGTTCCTTTACAAACATTTCTCAACTCAGGCCCAGTAGGGGCATTAGGTCAGAAAAGGGCTGGTGATTCCTAGGGTGTCTGTGTGACCACAGAGCCTGGACATTCTGCATGAGCTGCCTTCTGGAGAAAGGAGCAGAGATGGCCAGGGCGCCAGCTTTCTTCCACCAAGACTCTTTACTTCCCCTTCCCCCGCACTGCCTGTGACTGCTAAGGACTGACTGAGCAAGAGTTCGCAGGAACTGCCTTTCCCTGTGTGGGTGTACCCACCATGGGGCTTCCAGAGAGCAAGGGGGCTCAAACCTTTCCCTCCTGCTCCGCGACCAGCAGCTGTCTAAAGAAGCAACTGAGCAACCACATCGAGGCTTCCACGGAGAGTGGGGTCAGATATCTGCTCTAGGGGTGCTGCACAGACAGATGTGAGCTCCCACCTCCTGGCCCTCTCTGGTGCTTCTTGCCAGGAGGTTCCCTGAGAGTGGGCATGCCTTGAGAGGGAGGGACCAGGCATTGCTACAACCAGACACGACTTCAGGAGTGTCCAAGGTAACATTTCACAATATTCACTGAAGATACATGAAAAAGATTAATAATGTATTTCCCCACAAACAACCCCATATATTAAAGGTAGAGTATTAATGTCTTTATATAGTGATCAAGGAAATGCCATGAAGGATATCTGTAACAGTATGATCAAAGTATTTCTGATTGTATATGAATCGTGCCCTGTGATTGCACCAATGTACATAATTATGATTCAATAAAATTATTAAAAAAAAAACATGGATTATGAACTTATCAAAGGTCTACATGTAACAACAAAAACAAAGTAAACTTTATTAAATGTAGGCAAATACTTTTGTCCTTTAGGTCTAGAGAAGGTCTTCTTACAAATAATTCTAAAATGGATAAAGTGAAGCTAAATTTATGAATTCAAAGACATGAAAAATTTAGGATTTCTTTTCAATAAAATATATTATGGACAAAGCTAATAGCTATATAATAGAAGAATTTATTTTTAATGTCTAAACTAAGAAGGGATTGATATCTAAAATATATGTGATTGTTCTACAATACAACATTAATAAGGCAGGGATGAAAGCAAAAAAAATGTAAATGACATGAACATTAGGAGGATGAACCTCCCCCAAAGCTAACAAACATATGAAGTAAAGTTCAAACTTAATCATCAGAGAATGTCAATTAAAACACTGATATATCACTTCATACCTATTAGACTAAAAACATGTAGAAAGTTGGATATAGGCAAATATTGACAGAGATGTGGCAACATTAAAATACTCAATTATTGCTAATGGCAGACTAAAACGAATACAATAGTCTAGAAAATAGGCTCGCTCTATCTAGCTATCTAGCTATCTATTTCTCTCTATCTATCTGTCTGTCTGTCTGTCTGTCTATCCATCCATCCATGCTATGATTTGGCAATTATACTCTTGAATACATAATACAGAGAAATTTTCATCCAGCTTTATAAAAGGACCTGTACTAGTATATAATTTGCAGTGTTATTTGTGCTGGCGAGTAGTTTGATGCAATTGAAGATCCATTATTGGATGGGTGGGTAGGTAAAGTGAGATGTATGCCCATCACAAAATATGATACTGCTACACTGACAAGAAACAAATTAAATGTACACACAACAACACAAACAGATATTAAATGCATGGTGTTTAGTGAAAAAAGTGTTCAAAAGGAGACAAACCATTTAGGTAATTTTTAAAAATATGCATAAAATAGCACAACTCATTTTGCGAGAACACATCCAAATGAAAAGGACATGGCCACTTACGTTGGCAGGAATGAGGAGATTGGAGCGTGCTATGATGAAGGGATAATAATTATAATAATTCCAGAAAAAGTAGAACACAAATGAATATTTAATTATTAATAAAATTGAAACGCTTCTCCAAAGTCACTTCCTCTGTCACATCTCCAGTCCAGAAAGTTAAGATTTTCCTACCAGCAGATCTTTGACAAAATATTAAGATGTAATTTTGTGTCTATGGCATAAGTAATCACAAATGATATATCCTGATGATCCATCAATTCTATTGCAGAGTATGTATTCCTAAGAAATTATCAGATAAGTTCTAAGATGACATACATTGCTTTTGATGACAGGAAGCCGGAGGAGTCAGAGAGGTCATCAATGCTACAGTAAAATTGTGATAGAGATAGATACACAATGAAGTACCACATACCATGCAGAAACAAAGGATTAGATGTAAACATAAATATAAACCTGAGTAGGAAAAGTAAGAAAAAGAATGAGATCTATAATACAATGCAAACTTCAAATACATGACAACATAAAACGACACCCATAGTGTCAGAATAAAAATTCAAAATACATTAAATAATGAAAATGACTGACTGCAGGAATAATTGACCCTCAACACATTAAAGTATCCTTAAACCACCTGGCCTTCATTTTTTTTGCACCAGGAAATGGAAGCAAATAATTGTACACTAGAGCTTCCTGCAAAAATAAAAAATAAATAAAAAATGAAGAAATCTTTATGATCTTTGCAAATTGTTCCTATTTCTTACCTGACTTTTTTTTAGACTTAGCATGAGATAATGAGTAGAATTGGCTAAAACCCACGTGACTTACTGCTATATGTATTGTACATGTATTTTTCCACACATATACCAAGAAATTACTATATTCATCAACACCAAATAATATCTATGAGACACAACACAGACCTGATCTAGGTCTGTTGAAAAAATGAGATAGATACATCCTTGGGCAATCAGGCGGAGGAAAAAGCCCAAGCAAATGAGGAGATCAATAAATACTGTGTACATGGTTTCCTTATTTTTGCTTTTTGTCCTGTGGCAATTGTGAGTAATTCTACATTTTGGTACTTGTGAAGAGAAAATGTCACTTTTCCTGACCTTTGAAGGTGGTAATTGACTCAGCCCAGCAGATAAGTAGTTGTATAGGGAACATTGCTAGAGTAGGGGGTGGGGAATACTTGGCTGCAACCAATCTCAAATTGTTGTCCCACCATCAAGCCAGGCTTTGTAAGTCATCAGTATGAAGATGCAGTCACTCGAGTAAATATCCACTGCAAGTGTTTTATGAGGCAACATAGGTTGAATACTCTAATTTGATTTTATGAAAGTGCCATATCATCAAAGACTCTGGTTATCAGCTTGCTGAAGAAAGAGCACTTCACCCAAAGCAACAGCAAAACTCTGTCATCGAAATATCCAAAACTGCTGGAAAATAAATGCTAGACTGAGCATAGGCAAACACTCCAATTTAATGCCTTTACCTCAAAAACGAAATGCTGCTATTTTATGAGTAATTACATCAGAGATGAAATGGAGTGGATAGAACAGTGACTGGGGGTTGTAGGGGCTGCAATCAACATGAAATTAGCAAGCCTTTTTATCAAAAGAAGGCGAGTTTTAAGATTGATCTGATAACTGTAATAGATGAATAGTTAACCTCTAGTTTGAATGCATTATAAAATGCGTAAGAACAAGAAATTGGCAGAATTTTAAGCTAAGCATTGTATTTAAGCAAAATCCAGTTTCCTAAACAGTGAAATGACGGCTGAAAGTGCAACGAAACTGAAAACTGAAAGGAAAACAATTCCATGCTATTCTAAAATGTACATACGTTCCAGGAGTATTATCTAACCTTTCACTATTATGTGATGCAGCAGAAATCAGACAGCAATGAATAACCACAAAGCAGTGAATGGAAATCTATAAAAATAGCATGACACTGTAGTACATACCAGGCTTCAAAGTAGGCTACCAGGCTTTGATCTCTCAATTCACTCCTAATCCCTAAGTGCAGAGTGTATCCAGGGCAGTTTCTTATTTGCTTAAGCGACTTGCCTAGTTTATTAAGTGACCAGGTAAAAGCAATTCATAGAAAAGAAAATATTGATTAGCTATAATCAAAGAAAAAATGAATGATAGGAATGAATTATATTGAATAATATCTAGGATTCATCTGTATGTTTATTTTAGCACTAATTTGTCTATAATATTTATCCCCGGGCCTTAGCGCTATCTGAATCCTATGCTGTAACAGGTCTTATGATCGTAAGCTTCTGATGAGAACCTTTACTATATTACACCCACATAAGGAAAATGACATGAAGGCAAAACACAAAAAGATTATGATTAGCGATTACATTTTACAAGTAAATGAGGATAAGGCCTAAGCATTCACAGAAAATATTCAAACGAGATGTACATATCCATCATGTCACCTTTAACTATGTCAATGGAAGGCTAACAAATTTGAAACTCAATTTTAGAACATATGTTAAACTCTTCTTAAGGAGTTCTATCTCTATAATTCTACAGTTATTTTGAGAATGCATAATCAATAAAACTGTCACCCGTGATCCAAAAATAGCAACAGAGGTATGCCAAGGAGGAATGCTGTTTTGCTTTACTCCCTATGTTGTTCTCCGCATAGATTATGTAATTTATCTGAGAAGGAAAATTGATTCTGATAAAAAGGTGCTACATATCCTCTTGAAAGTCTGGGATTACAAACTAAGCCAGATAGGAACCCCTGCAGCTTGAGAACCATGATTGATAGAGTTATTGGGGACAGACTGCCACTTAGAAGCAGCCAAGCAACTCTCATACAAAAGGATGACCATGAATTGTGTCCTCTGGCAGACAGATCCCATACTGTGAAATGCCTCAAACAAACGGTAATGATGGGGCGGTGCCTATGGCTCAAAGGACTAGGGAGCCGGCCCTAGATGCCAGAGGTGGTGGGTTCAAACAGAGCCCCAGCCAAAAACTGCCAAAAAAAAGGTAATGAGGGAGTCTGTTTTCTATCCAACGACATTTTTCTCAAGGAAAGTAAATTCAACATGAAAAGAGTGTTTTTTTTTTTTTCTTCATGTTTGGAATATTCTAAGTCTCAATAGCAATATTATACCCTATGAAAGGCAAATACAAACATGTAAAATTTAAAATAACTAATTATATAAGTGAAACATATGTGCCCCTGTAATAGTCTAAAAATTAAGAAAAAACACACTATTATTCATGTAGAAATTTAACCAAAATGCAATAGGTAAAAATCGCCATCATATATGTAGCTTACTGATACAGGGTTCCCCTATTCAAGACCCAACAAGGACCTGATGCAGAAAAAAGTTCCTGTAACATTACTATCCAGAATAATAGATAATAAGCTTTGGAGGCATTATCCTCTATATAATCATAGATAGAAAAGCGTGAGTCAATGAAGTCATATTACAAACTATAAAGCAAATTCAAAAATTCTCATGCTAAGTCTGTCACTTGGTAAATATAATGATGTTGAATTATGTATTTTTTATAACATTTTCTAAAATCCCAAATGTATAAGAAATATGGCAAAGTCAACACAATTAACTGCACACAGGAGTCTATTTTAAGATATCAAATTACTTTTTTCTAGTGAAAAATGTGGTAAAAAATATACTTCCTCTGGGATTTTGAGAAGTGTTGCATTGAATTTATAGATACTTTTAGGAAGAATTGGCATTTCCTATTCAGGAACATATCTGTGTGTATCAATTATTCAGGATCACTTACATGTGTTTAAGAAAACCTGTTTTCTTTTTATAGAACTTGCAAAAATCTTATTAGATTTATCTTAGCCACTTTATAATTTGTATATTGAGTCAAGACTCCAGTTGCAAACCAGTTAAAGCGAGGTTAAGCAAAATTGTGAAATTCATTAGTTAATATGAACAAACAATGGGATATGGTCTTATTCTCTCTTAAACTTTATTCTCCTACTATGATTTGATTCAGTAATAAGGCCCTTGTCAGATGCTGGCCCCTTGACTTTGCACTTTCCAGCCTTCAACTATAAGCTAATAAATTTATGTTCATTAAAAATAAAAAAAAAATGGAAAAGTCAAGAGTAGAATTGGCTTCATGGAAAAATTTATACAGAATGTCAAAATGGCAAACATCATATTATCTCTAAATATAGACTATTTTCTCTTTCCCATCTCTTTCTCTTTCTACATCGCACAAACACACATACACACAAACACACTTGGACACTTCCTTCAAAAAATGCTTTGCTGCAAATCAGAGAAAACAACTTTCAAATTTTGTTCTATTTTATTATACTGCCAATTCTTAATTGCCAATTTATTAATATTGCCAATTCTTTCTATTTGTTGCCTTTTACTATTCATCTTTATCAATCTCTTCACTTTATACTTTTTAAAATGTATCAATTATAAAATACAGATAGTTATTTAAAACAAAATCTCAATAAATATTTAAAAAATTAAGGTAGAAGTGAATGATGTCAGCAAGATGGTGGACTAGAAGGCTCCAGGCCCTCAGTTTCCCCATGGAAATACTTATAAACAAACAAACAAAAACCAGATACTGGTGAAAATACCTTTATAGGAGCTTCAGAAAATAAAGGTTTATAGAAACAAAAGTGATTTTTAAAAAGCCACATTCAAGACAACAATTTTATGACAGTTTTATTTGCCATTGCCTCATGCCTTTCCTGGCACATGGCAGTGTGGTTAGAAGAAAGCAGCATCTCAATTTTTAATCCCCTTCCTCAAACCAGAGATAGTTGGGACACATTATTTGTAATATTCTATCCTGTCCAGGGACTGCTTGGTGGTCTGGTCTCTGTTTCTCCTAAGACCAGGCTTGGGGCTCAAATGGAGGAAAATGGTATAGCTTGGATCTCTGGCTTGGCTACTGCAAGCTATACTATAGATACATAGATACCTCAGGCAGAAGATTATTGGTGGAGGAATACAATAGAACATTTCATGCTCTTCAAAGAAGCTAGAGTGAGAATCTTAAGAAATTAAGATATTTGGAATAGCGCCCATAGCTCAGTGGGTAGGGCATCAGCCACCTACACTGGGGCTGACAGGTTCCAACCCAGCCCAGGCCTGCTATAAAAACAAACAAACTGCAACCAAAAAAAAAAAAAAAAGTTGGGTGCTGTGGCGGGTGCCTAGAGTCCCAGCTACTTGGCAGGCTGAGGCAAGAGAATCGCTTAAGCCCAAGAATCTGAGATTGCTGTGAGCTGTGATGACATGGCACTCTATCCAAGGAGACAGCTTGAGACTCTGTCTCAAAAAAAAAAAAAATAAGATATTTGAAAGCAGCCTTATAAACAGGGAAATTGGAAAAAAATCACATCCAAAACCAGGAAAGATGTGTGACAAGAAAATACCTCAAAAGACCTTTAGTCTTCATTCTGGCCTGATCCCAAAGCTCAGAACATGACCAAATAAACTAGAAAAGACCTTCTCTAGTTGGAGAATGTATTTGTTAGTGCAGAACTAATATGTAAAGACTGAAAGAGGTGGCTCGTTTTTCAAATGCACAATTTTAAGCGATGACAACAAATCACAAGACACATGCAGAAACAATTTCCTGTTTCCTATAGTCCATTCAAAGGAAGAATATCAAATATCATGGCAATGATTGTCCATGATGAAACACAGTCATTACATGTACTAGACAATGATTTTAAAACAGTTGTCTTAATTATACTGGTAAATGTACAAAGAACTAAAGGAATTCAGGAAAATAATAAATAAACAACATGGATTATAGAAGTCATATAGGACAAACCCATAGCCTGCAGTGTCATATTGAACCCGGAAATATCAAAAGCATTTCCACTTAGAACTGGAACTATGCAAGGCTGCCCACTATCTCCACTTCTGTTCAACATAGTGCTCAAAGTCCTGACAATCAGGAAAGAGGAGGATCAAGGGTATCCAAATGGGGAAAAAAGAGGTCAAACTATCATTCTTTGTTGACATCATCTTATATCTAGAAAACCGCACAGATTCAACCAAGAGATTCCTGGAATTGATAAATAAATTCAGTACTGTCTCAAGTTACAAAATCATTGCACACACATCAGTAGCTTTTATTTACATCATTGTCAGCCAAATTAAAAATATAATAACTTTCTCAATAGCATCCAAGAAAATAAAATAGGTAGGGATATACTTAAGGAAGTAAAAGCCCTCTACAGGAAAATCTATGAAATAACGAGGAAAGAAATTTTAGAGGATGAAAACAGATGCAGAAACATAACATGCCCATGAATCAGCAGAATCAACATTGTTAAAATACTATTCAAAGTGATTAACAAATTGAATTTAATTCCCATTAAAATGCCAATGTCAGTTGCTATCACCCTTCTTGCATCTCCTGCCCCTTCTGCCTTGGACTCTACCAACTACTCCTAATGGGTGATTGGTTTAGTCTCAGTGGGCATCATCCTCTTCCCCACACTCTGCTTCTGCCTTAGGATCTACCAACTACTTGAGATGGGTGATTTGTTGCTCTAGTCTTAGTTGGTATCACCCTTCTTCTGTCTTGGACTCTGCCAACTTCTCCTAATGGGTTATTGATTGTCTTGTTTCCAGTTTGTATCACCCTCTTCCACTCCACCTTCTGCCTTGGACTCTACCAACTTCTCCTAATGGGTGATTGGTTTAGTCTCAGTTGGTATCACCCTTCTACCCTCTTCACTCTTCCTTGGACTTTACCAACTATCCTAATGGTTGATTGGTTGTCCTAGTCTCAGTTGGTATCACCCTTCTTCCCCTCCCCTTCTGCCTTGGACTCTACCAACTACTCCTAATGGGTGATTGGTTTAGTCTCAGTTGGTATCTCCCTTATATCCCCCTACTTATGCCTGGAACTCTAAAAACTACTTCTAATGGTTGATTGATTGTCCTAGTCTCAGTTGGTAGTTGGTAGACAAAGGAAATAAAAACATACACTGGGGAAGAGAATACCCATTTCAATAAATAGCACTGGGAAAAACTAGATAGCCACATGTAAAAGATTGAAACAGCATTCACACCTCTCACCACTTACAACCAATAATTCATGATGGATAAAAGACTTAAACCTAAGGCATGAAATGATAATAATTCTAGAAGAAAATGTTGGAAAAACTCATAGATATCGACCTGGGCAAGGAATTTATGAAGACCCCAAAAGCAATTACAACAGCAATAAGAACAAACAAATGGGATGTAATTGAATGAAAAAGTTTCTGCACAGCCAAGGATACAACCAATAGAGTAAATACACAACCTGCAAAATGGGAGAAAATGTTATACATCTGATAAAGGCCTGATAACCAAAATGTACAAAGAACTTAAAAAAATCAGCAAGAAAATATCATACAATCCCATTACAAAGTGGGCAAAAGACAGGAATAGAGGCTTTTCAAATGAAGACAATATAATGACCAACAAACACATAAATAAAAGTTCAACATCTCTAATCAGTAGGGAAATGCAAATCAAAATGACAAGGAGATATCATCTAACTCCAATGAAAATAGCTCTTATCAAAAAGTCCATAAACAAGTGTTGCTATGGATGCAGACAGAAAGGAACACTTACACACTGTTGGTGGGACTGCAGCTAGTACAACCTGTATGAAAAGGAGTATGTGCACACCTCCAAGAACTAAAAGTAGACCTACCATTCAATCCAGCATTCCTACTAATAGGCATTTATCCAAATGAAAAAAAGTCATTTTTATCACAATGACACTTGCACTCAAATGTTTATAGCAGCACAATTCACATTTGCAAGGATATGGAGACAGCCCAAATACCCATCAAACAAGAATAGGTTAATAAAATGTGGTAAATCTATACCATGGAGTACTACTCAGCCATTAAAAAAATGGAAATCTATTATCTTTTGTAATAACCTGGATGGAACTGGAGACTATCTTTCTAGGTGAAGTATCATAAGAACGGTGAAACAAACACTACAAGTATTCAATACTAACTTGCAACTATTCAATCAACACTTATGTGCACACATGAGACTAAAACTCAATGGGAATCAAATAGGTGGGAGGGAGAAGGAGGGAGTGGGTTAATTCACACTTAATGGGTACCAATGCACACATTCAATGTGAAGGGCATACTTATAATTTTGACCCAAAATATACAAGAGCAAACTATGTAACCAAAATGTGTGTACCTGTGTAATATTCTGATTTTTTAAAAGTATATCAGCAAAGGGATACAAATTTTTTAAAAGAACCAAAAGTATATTATAGAACATAAAAGTACAATTAATGAGTTGAAAAATTCATTACAGAAGTTCAATAGCAGTAGATGAAAGGAAAAGTACAGAGATAATTTAAAGAAATAATGAATTATTTAAATAAATAATGTCTGAAAACTTCCAATATTTGAGGAAAGACATGTACATACAAATTCAAAAAACTCAATTAACACCAATTAGGATAAACCCAAAGAAACCCACACCAATACACATTATAATAAGCTATTAAAATCCAAAGACAGAGAACATGTGGAAAGCAGCAATAGAAAAAAGCTCATAGACTTAGGCAACATGGCTGACTAGAGACATGACTTGCCAGATTGTCCTGGTAGGAAGAATGAATGGTAGATATAGGGGAGGGGAGAAGAGACACAGATCATGTGTAGATTATAGAGAAAGGTGCCAGAGCCTGCCAGGGACCCCAAAGAGGAAAACTGCAAAGCAGAGAAGGAAGAATATAAAAGAAAAAAGATATTAATGGGACCAAACCCAGGGAGGCTCAGAGCCCAGCAAAAGGGTAAACAGGGGGACCTTTTCTCCCTCCCAGATGTGTTTGGAGTCTAACAGGTTACCAAGTATCTTGGAGGTTTTTTCATCCCTGTGAGCCCCAGGCACAGCAGTAACACAGAGGAGTGAGGAGTACTTGCATGAACCTGGGAGTTTGAGCTTTCCATATGGGGCTCCCCTTCAAGGAGAGTGCCACATGAGACTGGAGAGCAGGTATTTTCCGACTCAGATGCTTCTTCCCCATCCTTCTCCTGACCACTGGAAAAGGGAGTGCAATTTGAGTCAAGAATTTGGCAAGCAGCCACTTTCCCCCAGGGGGTGTGTGCTGCAGGTTGAGGTTCCAACAGAGAGTGGGTCCTAAGCCTTTGTATGTGGGAGCCTGTGTTGGGGCAGGTGTGCTCCATTTGTGAACTCTCTACCTGCTGGCATTTTGACAAGTCTAGTATCAGCAAGTCAAACAAGTGGGCCAGACCCCATGACCACAGACCTTAGCAAGCTACTGGGGACACAGGGTGGGAGTATGGGAGCTGGGTGTGAATGCAGAAGAGGTCCACGAGAACAGAACTGACAAGAGAAAACTGTAGGGTTCTAAGACATGGTGGGCTTGTTTATTGTGCTTCACAAATATTGTGGGTACTATGTTCTTCTTCTTCTTCTCCTCCTTCTCCTCCTCCTCCTCCTTCTTCTTCTTGTTCTTTTTTTTACAAATTGAAGGTTTGTGACCTTCCCTGTACCAAGTAAGTCTATGGGTGTCATTTTCCCAATATCGTGTGCTCATTTGTGTCTCTGTGTTACCTTCTAGTAATTCTCATAACATAGCTGTTTTCATTATTATTATGTCTGTAATAGTGATAGATCATCAGTGATATTTCATGTTGGTATTGTAATTGTTTTGGGACACCAGAAACAATGCTCATATAAGATGGCAAATAAACCATAAATGTTGGTTCTGACTGCTCAACTTACTGGCCAGTTCACTGTATCTCTTCCTTTTGTTGGGCCTCTCTATTTGCTAAGACACAACAATATTGAAATTAGGCCAATGAATAATCCTAAAGATGGCCTCTTAATGTTCAAGTGAAAGATAGAGTTTCATCTGTCACTTCAAATCAAAAGCCAAAAATGATTAAGGTTAGTGAGGAAAGCATGTCAAAAGCCAAGTTAGGCAGAAAATGAGGCCTCTTGTACCAAAACCTTTGTCAAGTTAGAGTGTAAAGGAAAAGTTTTTGAAATAAATTAAAAATGGTGTTCCAATAAAAATACAAAGAATAAGAAAGTAAAACCTCTTTCATGTTTACATGAATGGAGGAACATATTCTTCCTAGCAAAGTATCTCAAGAATGGAA
>CAUYON010128685.1:0-38648 GCA_963573935.1 Arctocebus calabarensis
CCAGCCAAACTGCAACAACAACAAAAAAAATAGCCAGGCAACGTGGCGGGCTCCTGTAGTCCCAGCTACTCAAGAGGCTGAGGCAAGAGAATTACCTAAACCCAAGAGCTGGAGGTTGCTGTGAGCTGTGATGCCACAACACTCTACCAAGGGTGACAAAGTGAGAGTCTGTCTCTAAAAAAATAAAAAATAAAAAATGAAAAGAAATTCATTCATGTGAATTCTATGATGGAATTCCTTACAGCAAAAGTATTTAAAGACAGTTCTTCCAAACACTCATCTGCCTCTTTCTAACTATCAATTTTTTTATTCCTCATCTATGACATAGGTTTTTAGTAGAATATTTGGCACACAGTAAATATTCAATAGATGGTAACTGCCATCATCAGTATCATTAGTATTATGAATATTGTCATCATCATTATTACTTCTTTCTCTCCTCTTTTAAAAGCAAAACTCCTGAAAGGGATAACACATTACCCAAGGGACTAGCGACTTATCAGCTGTTTTTTTTCCTGATAGGAGAGAGCAGAGAGATGTTCTAGCAGGGGAGAGGAAAGAGATGCTTTCGATGATCCTAAAGACAATTTAGACCAGAGTTTTCCCCTAAACTGGTTGGGATGAGTTTACAGAACAGTTCATTTGGAGAGCAGTGCTCTTCTGTGGGATCCTATAATGTTTATCAGGCTTCCAGAGGTCCTATTAGGGAATGAGGAAGGCCACTATTAGCAGGCCATGGAGACAGACCTTCTGTCCCTGCCTGAGGAACCCCATGCTCAGTGGCCACCTGCCTGGCCCTGCTGCAGTGATGGGAGCAGGCAGTCACCCCTCTGCAAACCCTTCTGTTTACTGCGCCTGGAAACAGGCCCTTTGCCATGGAAAATTTTCTCATTGTACCCGTAAGTACAGGACACATATTACACAATATAAAAGATCTTATTAAGACTTCTTGTTAACCTGTGTACACATTGTGCTTCAGCATTAGGACCAAGTGCTATTTCGGACTTGTTGTTCCAGTTTTTACGCAGGCGCTAGACGTCCTGCACCATCGTCCTTATACCTCCCTCTAGAATCCTCATCTGATCCCTGATGCCTGAAGTCTTATTGCTTTATGCTACCAGTTTCTCCCTCCAAGTACTCCTACTTTCTGTATTTTATTTGTCACTTCTCATTCTTATAAAAAAGGACATAAGCATATGGTAAAAGATAAACATGGTTCGAAAGAGGATTCAGGGAAAGGTGCGTCTCACTCTCTTCCGGTTCCCGAGTGCTGCTGGCCAGAAGGGCCCACTATTTGTTTTTTCATTCAGGAAACATGACGGGCACCTCCTCTGTGCCACTCACTGTTTGGGGTGCTTAGCATCGAGCAGCAAACAGATCCATAAGATCCCCGCCTTCATGCTACAAACAGAAACAAGCAAGGATAAGAGACCGAGGGATCAGGGTCGCTTACAAAGTATCTCTCACACAACCTAAGTGTCCGTGATTGATAAGTAGACAAAGAAAATGTGGTTTAAAAAAGTATCATAAGCCAGGCACTCTTCTGGGCACTTTGCATATGTTAATTCTCTTAATCCTCACAACAAGCCTGGGTACTCTTGTCAGTGTCATTGTAAAGGGAAACTGAGACACAGAAGAGGAAAGTTGCCCAAAGTCACGAGACTCATGAGTAGTGAGATCTGCCCTTTATGGCAAGATGTCTGGCTCCGGAGCCCAAGCTCACATCACATGGCCATCATCCCAGAAAGAAACCCCAAGCCTATTAGAGTCACTCTTGATTCTCCCTTCCTTTCAGATCCTGGCCACCATGGACCTATTTTGTTTCTGCGGATTTGCCTATCGTGAACGCTCACATAAATGGAATTATGCAATATGTGTCCTTTTGCGACTGGCTTCTTTCACCCAGAAAAGTGTTTTCATGGTTCTTCCACGTTGTGTGGATCAGTCCTCCAATTCCTGTTGTAGGAGAATAATATTCCTTTGTGTGACTATACCACATCTGATGCACATTTGGGTTGTTTCCACTTTCTTGGCTATTATAAATAATGCTGCTATGTACATTTGTGTACAGGCTTTTGTGTGAATGTATGTGTTACAATTCTCTTGGGTCTATATGTGGTGGAATTGTTCAGTTGCCTGGTAACTCTACATTAAACTTACCAAATTAACTTTTGATCACAGTGTATTGCTTAGCCACTCAGGGCTTGGATGGGGAAAAATAGGAGTGAGTAGCTGCTTTGGCAAATGTCCTATCCTGGCCTATCTATATGAGAAGGGGGCAGATTAGTGGCACTGCCTCCATATTGGTGATTTATAATCAATGACTGAAGGTCATTGGCAATCAGTGTATATATTTTCCATGTAGATTGCACTGGGACCACTTCTTGTGTTCTCCTCCATACAATAGATGGAGAATGACCAGAAGGAAAGTGTCCTTAAAGTAACTGGAAGGCTCAGACTAGAGCGACCAAACCTCTCTAGGTACATCTAAGTGGATCGCAGATGGAGTTACAGCCTTTTCCCTAGATTCTTACTCTCCAATACAGTCGCCACAGGTCACATGTGGCTATTTAGCACATGTAATGTGGTCAAACTATATTAATATATGCTATATAGGTTGCTCAACGTAGACAGTATATATTAAATTCAAAATATTCCAAAACCCAAAACTTTGGGGGTACTGAAATGACACTACAAATGGCATTGTATGTGGAGACCATTTGGTGCTGTCTCTACCTACTGATGCAGGTATTCTGGTGATGCCACTATGTTGCTCAATTACCTTGAACACATATTTTTTTCACTGTATTAATGGTATGTCATTTTTTACTGGTAAGTACTTATGTGTGAATAAATAAAGGAAAATGACTGCTTATCAGCAACACAGAAATTCAGAGTCAGGAATGATGATGATGCCCAACAAACAAGATTGTCCACATGGTGGCTGAGCAAATGACACTTGTGCTTTCTGATGCTTCAACATAACTTCATTTTGTACAAAAACTATTTAAAATATTATATAGAATGGTTAGGCATAGTGGCTCACAGTCATAATCCCAGCACTTCGAGGGGCCAAGGTGGGAGGATCCCTTGAAGCCAGGAAGGTCAAGACCATCTTGGGCAAAATAGTGAGACCCAGTTTATAAAAAAGGAAGGAAGGGAAGGGAAGGAAAAGAAAGGGAAAGGAAGGATAAAGAAGGAAAGGAAGAAAATTAACTGGGCATGGTGGGGCACACTAGCAGTCCTAGCTACTTGGGAGACTGAGACAGGATGATTGCCACGGTACTCCAGCCTGGAAAATAAAGCAAAAAAAAAAAAAAAATTGCATAAAATTACCTTTAACTTATGTGTGTAAGGCATATATGAAACATAAACGACTTTCATGTTTAGACTTGGGTCCTGTCCCCAAGATATTATGTATATACAAATATTCCAAAATCTGGAACAATTCAAAATCCAAAATAGTTGTGAACCGAAGCATTTCAGATAAGGAATATTTGACCTGCACATGTAAAATACATATTGGATTTTGATGACTTCATACAAAAAAGAGAATGTAAACTATCTTACTAACAGTTTTTGCATGTTGAAATGGTATTGTGGACATATTAAGTAAAATATAGTACTAAAATTAATTTCATCTCTTTCTTTTTACTTTTGTTAATGGGCTACTAGAAAAATTTAAATGACACAGGCAGCTCACATGTGGCTTACATTGTATTTCTATTGGATAGCAAGGATAGGATTAGGTTCTAGACTATACGGCATAATAATTCAATCAGCTGGACAATATTATCATCCCCATATTATGGGTGAGGAAATTGAGGCTTAGAGAGTTTATGTAAATTGGCTATGATCATACAGCTGTGGCTTAAGCACAAGTGGGTCTCCAATCCTCAATTTTTTACCCATTACTCAGCTGTCTCCCCTATCATTCAGAAATGTAACCCATGTGCTACAAAAATAGTTAATGATCCTAAGTTGTGGCAGAAGGCTGTTTTCACATCTCTATTGTAGAACACAAACAAAATTATCTATGCAGTTCCGTAAGGAGGAATTTAGGTTGTAGTTGGGCGAAAATGTCCATAAGAAAGTTTCTGAGGCTCGGCGCCCGTAGCTCAGCGGCTAGGGTGCCAACCACATACACTGGAACTGGTAGGTTCAGACCCTGCCCGGGCCAGCTAAACAACAATGACAACTGCAACAAAAAAATAGCTGGACATTGTGGCAGGCGCCTGTAGTCCCAGCTACTAGGGAGACTGAGGCAAGAGAATCGCTTAAGCCCAAGAGTTTGAGGTTGCTGTGAGCTGTGATGCTACAGCACTCTACTGCAGGTGCCATAGTGAAACTCTGTCTCAAAAAAAAAAAAAAAAAGAAAGAAAGAAAAAGAAAAGAAAGCAAGTTTCTGAAATACTAACTCTTTCTTTGTAATGATTTGGGGCTTACCCATGAGGAAAGAAGGTAGTGAAGCTACCTGAGAGCTTTCTCTCATTTCTGTGATTCTGATAGAATTCACATCAGATTCACAGGTCAGCCTCTGCTGGAACACTGGCAGTGTGGGCAGTAGAGTGAGATGAATTAGCGCTTCAGTTTTACCCTTTTTGTTTTTTTCTTGTAGAGGGTTTAAATTTCATCCCATTTCATTTGAATGTGTGAAAACCTCAATAGGATGTTCTTCACAGCAATCCTGCCCTCTTCTAAGTTACTGTGGAGAGGAGAGGACAGGCAAAATCGGGAAGGAGAGACACCATTCTCCAAAACATATTTAACTCAGTCAAATCTTCCTAGGGGCCTTAGCATTCTTCAAGCACAAAGAATTCTCATGTGTGCATCATTAATGCTAGCTGTCGCTATTTGTTAAATGCTATGACTTAATTTCATTTGCATTTTCCAAATACGTGTGTTTAACATGTATCATGAGTATAATTTACTTATTTAATTTCAAATCCCAAAGAGGAATCCTAGTTTAAAAACACTAGTTCCTTGAGCTATTTTTCCAAGTTGGGAAGGCTGGGGGAAAGATCGGGATACCTGGGAATTCAGCTTTGCCACAGGGCTTCATTCCCAAGTGTTTAAACTCTCTCATATTCTTGGGGGCTAGAAATGTTCCTGAAAGCTGTCAAGCCAAAACCTACACTAGTTGTTTTTTTATATTTCCCCCCTAGAGTACAAATGCACAGCATACCAAGAAATATGGAAACTTGACTCCTACAAGATTAAGTGCAACTCAAAAATCAACTGTAAGAAGCTGAAAACTTGCTAGACATGTATGTGCTATGTTTTCTTTTGTTATTTATGATTCTTTTTTTTTTCTTTTGAAATTCAGAGCCAAATTTTTAATGACCCTAAATTAAGTTCATTTGGCTTAAATAGCTGCATGGAAAACACGTCCCAGCATTTGTTTTTCGTTTAGTCATTTTTCCTTAAAATTCCTTAGTAGTTTCAAATGTCATTCAGATGAAATGACAATGAACCAAAGACAGAAGTCAGAAAGATTGAATGGTATCGGGAAAGGTCTGTGCAGCTAGAAATCAGATGACCCGATTCTATTTTGTTTCAAGAACAAATTAGCAACAAGGCCTTGGGGAATTTCAGTTCCACAAACATTCCTTGGTTACCGACTATGTTCAAGTCCCTGCAATAGGGCTGTAGGAGCTACAGAGAGAAAGAAGATTTTCAGTCCTCAAGGAACCCATCACCTAGTAGGACAGAAAGCTTATTTCCCAAACTATGGTATAATATGAAGAGAATGAGTGAGCAGTGGAATAGAACTTGTGGGAGCACAGATGCACGTAAGCATAGTTCCAGGCCAGGGAAATTGAGGATGGCTTCAGGAGGAAAATGATATTTGGGTTGGCTTGAGAAGAGTGGACAAGATTTCTGTGTGGAGCTGGGAGAGAAGAATGTTTTAAACAGAAAAGTGCAGAGGAGAGACAACATAAGCAAAGGTTACATACTGTAAGAAAGCGTAGAGCTGGTTCAGTAGACTCGCTAGACAGGAAGGCACAGTTACTTCTGAGTAATAAGAGATAAGTTTGGACCGTCAGATTACAATCAAATTGTGGTAGGGCTTGAATTGTGTACTGAGGAATTTGAATTCTTAGTGGTGGGGAGTAGGGAGACAGCAAAGGTAAGGAGCAGGTGTGTGAACAGCCCGCCAGCCTTGCTGGGATGGTGGGCATGGTGAGCAGAGAGAGAAGCTGGGAGATGAGATGGAAAACTGTTATGGTGGGCTCTGGGCCGTGAGAATGGACAGAGAAGGCAGATGCCAGAGGTGTTTTGGAGGGAGACTTGATTGGGTTTGGTGACAACTGGTTTTGAGAAGTAAAAGATGGCTAAAGTCTTGAGTATTGGTGAGTCAGAGGATGGAGGTGCTGACAATAGAGGTGGTTTGCCGGGCAAGGTGCTGAGTTTGGTTTTGAGCATGTTTGGTTGACTCTGAACACATCAGCCAATGGAATCAGAAAAAGCGCAAACCGATGCTTGACTCCCCCCTGCTCAACCCCCTTCAATGCCTTCTCATCTTCCTCGGAGCGAAAGAAAATCCTTACTATAACCGATAAGCCCCACTGTCCTGGCTCCTCTCCTTCCACACCCCCTCTTCTCAAGGGACACTTGGCTCGCCAGCTGCCCAATGTGGATCTGCCTTGGGGCCTTTCTTACTTTTTTCTCTGCCTGAAACTCTATTTTCCCAGGCAGTTCTCATACCTTTTTAGAAAGGCCTTTTCCTAACCATCCTATATAAACAGCAAGACCAGCAACACCAACCCCGCACCACTCTCCCCTCTCCCCGCAGTGCTGATTCCCAGGTGACATTCTATATGTTTACTTGCTCATTATCACAGCGTGAAAATATAATTATATATTATACAATTAATTATATGTAATTGGATTATATTATATGAACTATATTATAATGAAATTATAAAATTTCATTATAATTTTATTTCAAAAAAATTATAATGAAATAATACAGTGATTTTAAGTGTACAATGAGGTCTGTTACTCTCACACATCATTTTGGGGACTGAGCATTGACATAATTCCTTTGAAAATCAGGGAATAAATGTGAGGAGTCATAAAATGTCCATGTTCTGGAACATTTTATGTTTTGGAAATTCTGAAAATCCATTCTAAGAAGATAATTTAAAATTTGGAAAAGAAAACATGCAGGAAAATGTATACAAATGGGATATTTATAATATCAAGAAGTTGGGAAGCTTCTAAACATCAAATAATATCAGGAGATAGTTAAGTAAATTACTGTTCTTTTACTTAAAGATATATTATTCACTTGTTAAGAGGATAGTTATGAAAAGCTGGTTAGCAACAAGAGAAGTGCTTATGAGATAATGTTAGATTTAAAAAACTCGGACCCAGGACTGTATACAATATGGTCTCAGTTATGTTAAAATATGCACATCAAAAAAGACTAGGAGGAAATTAACCCAAATCCTGATGTTAAATGTAATGGGGTAACAGAATTATAGGCGGCTTATTTTTTTCTAAATCTTTTAGATTTTCTGTATTTAGGCTATACCCTTTCTATGATGTAGTTTTTTTTTTAATTATCAATTTTAAAAACACTCAGAAGAAACTTCTGCTACTACTCAATTCACTGTCTACTGCAAAGTCAAGTATCAAAGTCAAGTGTGAGTTTCCAGTCTGATGGAACCTGTCTTTAGGACTGAGGGACACTGACACCAATGGCTGGCCCTACTTCTCATTAGCCTACCGTGTCTTAGTTCCCCCATCTCCTCATTCCTGACTCCTTCCTCGTTGCTACTTCTGTATAATTTTAAGCTGTGCTCTCTGGTTAGGAAGGTCATAAATGAAGACTCAAAAAACACAATTCACCTTGTGCACCTTGACTTCTATGTGGATAGGTTGAGGCTAACCACCTTATTGATGGCTTCTTCCATTTTTTCTTTTTCTAGCTAATTCTTCCCCCATTGGCAGACATTTAGGGTTCCTACTTTGCTGTTTTTATAGCACTTATCACCATCTGACATATTTTGTATTATATCATGGCTGAGAAATTTAAGTGACTTGAAAAGGAAAAAAAATTAATTCAATGTCTACCTAGTAAATGCTAGTTAAGCTCTTTATGTATACTACCTTATTTTGTCTTTACAAGTCAGCAAAATAGTGTTACACTTTAGAAATGAATTAACTGAGGCTTAGAGAGATTAAACAATTTGCCCAAGTTTACTTACATGGGAAGTTGCCAAATTGGAATGTCAACCCTTATTTTTGATCTTAAATCCTATACCATTAGCTGCTATACTGACAAACACACATCAATTCCTAAACAGCCTAAGTTAATTCATTATATAGATATTATCTGGGTGAAGTAAACAATTGAATAACAGATTACTTCAACCTGAAACTCAGTCAATTGATGTCAAGTGTCTGCGTCTGAATTAACCAGCTCATTGCTTCAGATTTTTCTCTGTGTATACCCACAGTGTTACAATAACTATTACAGACCCTAAAATTCACAATTCGAGATATTTTAACTTTTTTGGTCATCTGTAGTATTCTAAGTATTTATTTATTAACTAAAATTAATTTTACCTGCTTTGATTAATGAACTCATTTGGAGGATTCAGAAGCTCTTTCTTGGGACAAACCACAACTCTTTTTGATAAAGCAAAATCCTTAGTTGTTATAAATTAAATTAAGTTAGATCCTTTCAACTGGTTAATTAGACTTAAGAATTGAGACTATTAATAGAAGATACGTAAGATGTCAAAAAGAATGTACAATCCAATTATGACTAATACTATATCAAAGGAAATTTTTCACATAGAGATTTTCCATTTAATAACCCATTTATTTCGAGCCATAGTCAGTTTATCCAAGATTCTAAACAAATTTTCTATGATGAGAATGAAGGAATTAAATAGAATTTCCCAAGAAATATTGTTCATAATGTTCAGTATAACATCCAAGAGCATTCTAATACACCTTCTGTGAGTAAGTCACATGTAGAAAATCCTTTCAGTGCCTAACACTGATGTGCAAAGCCATCAATGGTCACCCTCATCATAGCTAACATTTTTGACAACTTACTGTGAGCCAGACTTTGCTGCACGCTGTACTTGATTATCTCATCTTACTGCTCAGAGTCCAATAAAATAGGCACAAATGTCATACCCATCACAAAATGATACAATCCGATAAAGTAAGCATTAATATAATTCATATAGACAAAATAAAAGTGTATAAATTATGTATATAAGGTAAAGAAACTGAAGCATAGAGAGATTAAGTAACTTGCTCAAGAGATAGTATTTAAAATAGAACAGAAAATGTGTTACATGGGCTGTTTTGCCTTCTCCATGATGCTGAAGAAATAACATTTTCTAAAGGAATGGCAAGTTCAACTTTACAGCTTTTATGCTACAAAGGAAAATGAAAAGCTTTTGGAATTGCTGTGGCTGTTATGCCAATGACTAATTCCATGGGAAAATTGGTTCAGAGAGTTGAAATTTTAGAAGTCTAAAGCATCTGAGAGAGTGGGTTTCCCTTGGATAAGTTCTCCTGTAGTTTCCCCCACAATGCTTTCCCGCAGCAGCCTGCGCTTAAACCTTCCTCTCACTCTAAGATGTTTTCATGTCTGAGGGTTTGTAATTGGTGGAGCTGTCCTTGGTCTGAGAAGTCAGAGAAGAAAAGTTCTGCCTGGGGTCTCTGATTTTTCACAAAGTTGCTGCACTTCTCCGCTGATTGGTAGAAATCTGGCAGCCCATCTTGTAGAACACATTGGGGGAATTCCTAGGAGAGGCGATAAAAGCTTTGGGCATTTCAATATTTTCCTTCATTTGAGCAGAGTTTTCCCACTTTAGATCAGGAAATGGGGAACGTGAAATTCACTTATTCAATAAAATCATGTTGAACACCTCTTTTGTGCATAATGTAGTTCTAGACACTGCCAAAGACCAAGATAGCATTCCTGCCTTCAAAGATGTTACATTTCAGTGATAAGACATTCCTGCATAAAATAGGTAAACAACCCAATATTATAAAGAGATGACTCAGAAGAAACCAATAGAGTGCCATAGATACCTAGTGTTTGAAATCCAAGTCATAGAGAAGAGGGAGGAAGACATTAGATGCTGAAACAATGACAGAACTTTAGGAGAGAGAAGGAATTTCATATAAGCTGTGAAGAGCCCTCTGAAGAACAGAGTGTCTCTATAACTCCACTTACCTAAAAGCAAAGCCAAAAAACCAAAATATAGGCGTATTAAATAAAGAGAAAAAGAATCAGGATACCTAGCATATTTGGAGGACGGGAGTGCAGTTGGCAGGTGGTGTGGAGGGAAGGGCTAGAATTTATAGGGACATTCAGTCTATAGAGTACCTATACTTTTTTTTTTGCACCTATTATTGGAATATTTTTCTAAAGAGAATGCATCAATGCATTATTTTGTATAACTAAGAAATACAATATTAGGGGTGGATGTGGTGGCTCATGCCTGTAATCCTCACACTTTGGAAGGCCAGGGGGGAGGATCACTTGAGACCATGAGTTCAAGACTGGCCTGAGCAACATAGCAAGACACATCTCTACTAAAAAGTTGAAAAAAATTAAACAGGCATGGCAATGTACCTGTAGTCCCAGCTACTTGGGAGACTGAGGTGGAAGCCCAGGAGTTTGAGGTTACAGTGAGCTATGGTGAAGCCTCTGCGCTCTAGGCTGTGTGATAAAGTGAGATGCTATCTTAAAACAAAAATAAAAAAGAAAGAGAGAGAGAAAGGAAAAGAAAAAGAAATACAAAATTAGCAAAGAACGGCAATACTTGGTCTTATAGAATGAAAGAAAGAGGGTATTTTAGGTAAGAAGAACAGCTTGAGTAAATGCCTGAAGATGGATCTGCAGTCCAGGGTATGTTTGGGGAACAGGGCGTAGGCCAGTGGGAGCAGCACTGAGGGGACCCAGGAGTGGGTGAATTGGGACTGGGTGGAGAAGAGCTGTGAGTACAAGACCTAGGAGCAGGTGAAGAGTTGGTTGGGGGGTAGGGGCGATTAACCTGTCTACACAAGCCTTTATTTATCAGTGAGCATACTTAAAAACCCAGCAAAGATAACATGAGTTCAAATCTACTTATACTGCACACTGTGAAAAGCCATGGAAAGGTCCTCCATAGTAACTGCCCCAAGAAAGTCTCTCACTTATGAAAACCTGTTGTTTGACTTTTCAGGAAACACTGAAAAAATAGACATGCTGTCAGACGTGACTGGTTGAGTAGCCACTTACCCTTGATGCACAGTGTTAATTCCGCTATAAATCTTTGTGTAATGTTGACATCTATGTGATGAATGACTCACAGGTTTGAGGGCGATGTCTATCCCTGGCATATGAGAAATAACTGACTCAAATTTGTAAAAGTTGAGCAAAAAGTACTTGATTAAAACAAATCAAAATCATATGCATTCTGTAACATGGTATTTGTTTTAATTTGTCTTTTCCTTGGTGAATTGACAAAAATAAATATATTTTTTAATCTTATGTTTATAATTACAGCACTATTTCAAACACTTCATATATACATATTATATTTTGCACATACACAAGATGCGATAGAACAAACATCTACAATTACCTGGGGGTGTAACTGACCTATCAGCCAATCTTGGAGGGAACATTAAACCTAATATACACTCTGAGGAAAAACACTACAGCTAGTTGAGCCTGAGTCATGCTTTGTGACTCATTTTAAATGACTGGATTCTCGATGAGATGAATCTCTGTACTGATTAAATAGCAGAAGAGGGGCACAACAGAGTCCCAGAATGATGATGGAAGTCGGGTTTATGAAAACATTGTCTTGATCTACTTGCAACTTCTCTTGTAATTCTAAGTGCTGCTTGAGGAAGAAATTGACAATTGAATTTGATTTTCGGTTTTCACTTTCCATGTTCAAATTTTAAAGAAGTTTCATCCCCATTTATCCCTACGCCTCACCATTGCCTCCTCATCCTGCGCTGTGTGTCCTTTTCAGGAAGATAGATGGAACTCTTACAAGACAAAACAAAATAAAACAAATTAAAAAAAAAACTCTAAACCTTAAATTTCCTTAAAAGAAAGAGTCAAAAAGCCTTTAAAAATTATGTGGAGAGATTCCTGATTTTATATGTTGCCTTTTCTCAGAACCCTTCTCTGTTCCTCTTAATCCTTCCTTATCCTTTAAAATTACTTTAAATTTTATATGTGGCATCTCTTCCTATCATGAGGATGAGGCATCTCACCTCCCTCTGTGTGTCGAAAGAAGGCAGGAATGTGGGATGATCCTGTGCCTTAAGTGATTAGACAGACACATACATGTTTTACCAGTACAAGTTTTAGAATAAAAAATGATCTTTCAAAAAAAAACAACTCCTAGTCATTTTAAGGTAGTTCTCAACACTGATCTTGATGAGAATTGGTAATGCAATATAGTAAGTATTTATTGCTATCTGCCAAGTTGAAAAAAAAAAATTATGTCGTCTTCATAGCACTATGCCAATCAGGGGGATTACAGAGAACGGCAAGTATGGAATCTAAACTTAATTCAGACAGGGTAAGCCTGTTCTCTGCCTCTCCTCTGTCTGTTTCCCACCTTCACTCATGGGAAATGGAAAACTAGATAGAAAGTAGCTGCAAGAAACTTCTGAGCTTGATTTTCTCCTACTCATGAAAAGAAGATGGATCTTCTGAGTGACGATGGCGTAAGCAAAGACCAAGAAAGAATAATTTGGAGTGCAGATGCTACTGAGAAGGTCATTTTAAGCAGAAAGATGGAAGCTGATTTTGTAAGCACAAAAATTTGTTTAAAGGAGAGGAAGGATTGGTGAAGAATTAATACCCTAAGATAATGTTAGGAAAAATTTGGAACACCTAGAAAGGTAGGAAATGTTTTAAATGAAAAATAAACAAATATACAACCAACCCCCCTCAGTTTATCTATCTGGATGTTAATATGTTTGAGATGAAACATACAAAACCTCAAATATTGCTGTGTTATTAGAGATCTCCAAAAACAATGGGACAAATACTTCCTTCATTCCCAGATGACATTAGTCAGTTCGTCATGGGTTTGTGACCTAAAATGAATTGTGGAGGTTCCTATATTCAGTTCATTTCTGCTTTCTCTCTTTGTTCGGGGATAAAACTTTTTAATTTTTAGTGTAGCTAATATTTTTATCAATTGAAGTTAATTTTAGTAAAGTCTTCATGAACATATTAAATACTTGTAATCTATAACATATCCTATATATAAATAATTTACTTAAAAGAATTTATTAGAATATGCAAATAATAGTATTGTTCCTAGGTTGACAAATTTTCCCATATTAAAGTATTTGTGAAAAATCTATCTTTTCATTACCAATTTCTATATGTTTTAAACAATTTGATATTTTGCCTTTGTGATAGTAATATTTAATGTTATTGGGTTTTCTTTTGAAGGTTTTATAGTAGTGTTTTTTTTTTCCCAACTAACAAACAGCTAAATTCAGACATTCTGTCTTATATCACACATGAATCCTTGCTGGTACAAAAGGCTTATAATTCAGGAAGCTATAAAGATTTCTCATCGTTTAAGCCTTATTTACTAAGTTTTTGTCAATTGTTTCCCACTGTCCCTTGTAGTAGCTTGCCAGCAATAAGCAAAAATAAAGCTGGGACTGTGTCAAAAAAATTCACTGGCCCACATTCTTCCTCCTGCAGCGGGGTCTACTCAATAGGGCTCCCCGTCCAGCTCCTGTGCCAGCCGGTGGAAACAGCTAGTTGTTGTCTGAAATGAAGAATAATTGGAATCATGGTGCTGTTTCTTTTCCTGCAAGTAACAATTCACCCATTTAACATTCCTTTGGTGCTCTTGAACTGTGTAGTAGACAGCCCTGTGTTCACTGTTCAGTTGAGGCCAATCTGAGAAACGCTGACCTTCTACCCTGCCTCTGACCCTCCCGACGTGAAACGGTGACAGCCATCTGATGGCCCAGCAACGCCACGGAGAGCCAGTGACATGCGGCCCTGCGAGCTTTCTGTAGGTACACAGGCTGTAGGCTGGGAAAATGCTAGGCTTGGAGGGAATATAATACTTAGAAAAGATAAAATTCCTGGCTATTTTGATCCCTTCTCTGTAGATAAAGAAACAAAGCCCAGAAAGGTTAGGTAATTGTGTCAGTAAGCTGTAGAACAGACTGTTTCCAACACCTTTCTTCTTTACCCCACACTGCAATCTTTTATGGCCAGGCATGCGATTGATTTTGTGAATGTTCCATACACATATAAAAGATTGTACATTCTCTTTCTGTGGGGTGTGTATATATGTGGTTTTCACACTGTTTAATCACACACATACACTCCTATATACATCTGTGTAGAAAAAACTTTGCATTTTCTATGTTCTTGCTTGGTTTTGACTTCATGTTCTATGGGTTCTGCAAAAAGGATATTAAATCTACCACTATGGTTTTCATTTCATCAATTGCTCCTTGTCTTTCAATTTTTTTAAAATTTTGCACTATGCTTTTTAGTGCATAATAGCTGAAACTGTTATACCTTTTTCATGTTTATATTCATACCACAGAAAACTAGGATGGCTACTTATAAAAGGATACCAAAATAACAGTGGCTTAACTAAATAAAACTGTATATACAATTTCTCAAATATAAGAGATCTTTCATGACAGGAGGTCCAGGGCTAATGGAGTGGCCCTGAGATCTTCGGGAATGCAGGCTTCTTTTTATTTTCTATTCTGCCACCTTTAGCTTGTGACACTCATTCACCAAGTTGTTGCTGCAAGATGGCTCCTGAAGCTCCAGCCATCACATACTTATTCCAGGTAGGATGGAGGAAAAAGAAGTATGTAAAAAGAAGTCATGTCCAGCTGAATTAGATTTCAGGAGGCCCCATCCATTAATCTTTGCTTATAGGTTACTGTTCACTCCAAACAGTAACAAGAGATGAAAAATTAACTTTTAAAAAATCTAGGCACATTGCTGCCCCAAATTAAATTGAGTTTCTTCTTCTTCTTTTTTTTTTTTTTTGCTTATTTTTGTTTTTAGCAAAAATGAAGAGTAATGAACATTATGTAGACATCTCTGGATCTCTGATCTTTAATCATTCTATCCTCTTATCCCTATTGAACGCTTTTTGCTTTGATGTTAATATTTCCATTCCTGCTTTTGGATTAGCCTGACATCTATCTGCCTAGACGTTTATTTCCACACTTTCATACTCACTTTCTTTGAGATGAGTTCTTCATACCCAGATTAAGTTTTTTTTTTATACTTTGTGGAGATTTATTTATTATTTATTTATTTGCAGTTTTGGCCAGGGCTGGGCTTGAACCTGCCACTCCTGGTATATGGGGCCAGTGCCCTACTCGTTGAGCCACAGGCACTGCCCCCTAGATTAATTTTTATTTGTTATTTTCATTCTGCTCTAGAAGTTTGCCATTTGTCAGGGAGATGCAACTCATTCAAATTTAAGGTCATAACTGACATTTATTTTTATTATATTTTGTTACACATTTTATTTTATTGTTGTTTGCTTTTTTCCCCCTTCCCTTTGGTTTACTGACTTGATACATATATTTTTTGAGACATAGTCCCACTGTTGTCTCGGGTAGAGTGCCATGGCATCATAGCTCACAGCAACCCCAAACTCTCAGACTCAAGACAAGCTACTCTTGCCTCAACCTCCCAAGTAGCTGGAATTATAGGTACCTGCCATGATGCCTAGTTAGTTTTTCTATTTTTTTTTTTTTTTTAGTAGAGATGGGGTCTCACTCTTGCTCTGATTAGTCTCAAACTCCTGAGATTAAGCACTCCACCTGCCTCAGCCTCCCAGAGTGCTAGGATTATAGGCATGAGCCAGGTGCCAGGCTGACTTGATCATTTTTTAAAGATATGTCCCTCTCTATTAAGTGGAAGATTTTCCATGAAGTGCTTATTTCTCTTAAATAAATGCCTTTTTCTGACTGAATAATCATAATCCTGTATCATAGAGATTCGTCGTGAACATGCTGAGAACAAAATGCAATCTGTTTCTTTAACGATGATGTCATATAACTTAGGAAGTTTATTTCCATTCCTTCAACCTCACGTGGAGGCAGCAACAAGTATCTCACCAATTCTCTTAAGCAGAGCTGGAAATGAGCCCTGGTTTGATCCAACTGCTGTGGCAATACTTCCCAGATGCCTTTCATGATATACCTTTTAAAGGAAAAGGGACAGCTATTTTCTAGAACTCTGAAGTCCATGTGGAGATGATCAATATTCATCCTTACACTTCTCTAACTCTCTATTGAATGCAAAATAACCTATCATGGGTGATGAAGAGATATTGACAATGAGTATAGTGCATTTCCAGACTTACTTTCTCCATCGCATCTGTTTTATAAAAAGTGTTAAAACTTTTTCCCATGGAAAGCTTGAATTCTGCAAGGTTGGTTACAGCTCTGTAAGGAACTTGCATGTGAAATGTAACTTTCAATTACTTGGTACAATTATTAATCCTATTTTGATACTTTTATATTGATGTGAATATATTGTTTCTGGAAGAAACCCTTTTTCATGTATCTGGCTCTAAATTATAGCTTCCCCTTCAGGCCACAGCAGGACACTTGTCCCCAAGAGCAATCACGAACCCTAAAATTGAGCAAATGGGACAAGTGTTACCATTTACTTAGGAATGTTGTTGTTTTTTCCATAGGCAACAATGTAAAAGAAGAATCCAAAGTTTGTTTTAATCTTATAACTTCTACTCAAGTTCATTATTCTGATTTACTTTTTTTTTTTCAAGATAGGTTCTTGCTTTATCATACAGGTTAGAGTGTAGTGGCATCATCATAGCTCACTGTAACCTCAAACTCCTGGGCTCAAGTGATCCTCCCGAGTCTCTGACCCTATAGGTACACACCACCATACCTGGCTAATTTTTTAGAATTTTTTGTAGAAATGGAGTCTTGCTATGTTACCCCGGCTGGTTTTAAACTCCTAGGCTCAAATGACCTTACCACCTTAGCCTCCAAAAGGAGGGGTAAGAGGCATGAGCCACTGTTCCCACCCTGATATACCTCTTTCTTAAAAATTATTATTTTAGATCTGTAACAGATGTACAACTTATGTATGAGTTGGCTACAAACTAGTTTGCATTTTCATAAATCTTAGAGCAAACTCTTTGTACTCTGAAAAAAAAAGTTTGTAAAGGAGGGCTATCCAGCAAGTATCTAGCCATGTATGTGTCTATTTGTGTGTGTCTATTTTTTATAGTATATGGCCGGATACTTTCTGAACATCCCTCTAAATTAACAAGTAACTTATTATGTACAAGAAACTCTCCACTTTGAGACGTTTGGGTTATAGTGTCATCCCTGGTATTCTCTCTCCCTTTTATTATCAGTGACCGCCTTATATAGTATCTGCTGCTCACCATATATTTTGGGGATAAAAGGACAGAAGCTGTTCTGCTGTTGGAAGCACCTCTGTTTCCATCTCTACTATTTTCCTACAATTCTTCAGGCAAAGAGGGCGTGGCAAGGTGTGATAGGAAGAGAATAATTAATTAACTTAAAATCTACCACTTCCTCCTAAGTATTTTCCCTCTAATATTAATTACAAAAGGGGTTTATCCTCACATCAATAGTGAGAGAGATTTGAAAGTGAGAAAGAAAAGTGTCTGATGAAAATAAAATTATAGAAAAATACATACGCGTAAACATGTCATCAGGTTTGAACATTAAAATGTATTAGTAGACAGGTAAGTTTAATTTTATCAGCTGCTAATATCCATTAAGAATGAGATTTCAAGAAATTGACTATAGGTTGCTGGATGATGGGTTCATAAGGATAGAAGTTGGGCTTATTTTTACTTTTCTTTCTTCCTTTGTGTATGTTTGAGACTCTTGCATAACAAAAAGTTATTAAGAGAAAATAGATAATGTTTCATAAAAGTGTTTTGGATGTTAATTCTGAAAATAAGATATCCTTCTATGCTGTAAAAAGCCCCCATAAAAACAACATCATAAATATGTTCATCAGTGGAGTTCAAAACCAATCTGGATTCAGGATCTTGACAAAATTTTCAAACCTGAACACAAGGCCTAAGATTGACACTCTATGACTGAACTTGGAAAAACGTAGACTCTCATAGTTTTCCTGAATAGCATTTGAAAATACTGACTTGGAAAAGTTTCAGTAAGAAAAGACAATGCCACAGTTAAGCCCTCAGTTATCTAGTTATTTTTACTTTCATGTTATTGGGTCCCAGAGAACCAGATAGGGAAACAGGAGTTTGTATAAATGAACCCCTGGAATATACAATTTATTTTATCTCTTAGCGTCTCCATTGCCCCCCGCCCTGAAGTGAGAAGAAACCCTGAGACTAAACTCTATATCTCCCAGAAGCATTTTCACAAATAACCATGCTTGAAAGATTTTTGTAATATATAGAATTCTGTTACTACAAAGGGATTTGCCTTCTTTGCTGAGAACACATAGAGAATAAAAGTTAGAAATAAATGAATCATTCCAAGAGTCTGTTTCATAGTGTCACCTCTTTGTGAAATTCCCCACATGAGCTGCCATGCCTTTTTGTTTTCGTCTCAGTTGGTTTGGGATTAGAACGATGATCTGGACTCTCATGGGTCAGCTATGTACTAGAATACAGGAATATCCCTAATCCTTGCCTAGGGTTCAAGTTTAGTGGATGGATGTAGCAGCACAAGAAAGGCTCTGAAACCCTAGTGGGGTACACAGGCATTCATCTTGACAAGTCCCGTGTGGGCAACGTGACTGTGGCATGCTCTGTGACTTTTTGTCAGATCACTTAGATTTCAATCAAATGTTAAGGTAACTGGAATGCATTGGGAGACATATCACACAGTATCAGGAAGATGTGGAATGGCCTTGCTACTCAAATAAAAAAATTAAATACTGAGAACTAAAACCCTTAAAGGATAGGGGAGAGAAAGGGGAAGATAATATCTTATCATTAAAAATTAATCAGATATTTACTAAGAGCCTCTTCTGATTATTTCTTACTTTTCAGTCACTCACAAATCTTGGTTCACACAATACCTTTACATACATTATCTTGTTTGACCCTCCCAACAACTGATGAGGTAAGAGAGGCAATCTAAAGATGAGGAAACTGGCTTGGTGCCTGTGGCTCAACGGGCTAAGGCGCCAGCCACGTACACCTGAGCTGGCGGGTTTGAATCCAGCCCGGACCCGCCAAACGACAATGACAGCTGCAACCAAAAAATGGCCGGGCGTTGTGGCGTGTGACTGTAGTCCTAGCTACTTGGAAGGTGGAGGCAGGAGACTCGCTTGAGTCCAAGAATTGGAGGTTGCTGTGAGCTGTGATGCCATGGCATTCTACCCAGGGTGACAGCTTGAGGCTCTGTCTCAAAATAAATAAATAAATAAGAGGAAACTGTATCCTTGAGACTGCAGTGCTTCTCGAAGACCTATACTCAGTTGGATGAGCAGGGAGTACTGTAGATACCCAGGTCTCCAAACACTCTGTCCTGTAGTCATTTCTCCCTGACCACAGGCATTGTGCTCCTTCAGTCTGGGTTGGGTCCTGTGGAGGGGTCCAAAGAAGTGAAGACATAATCCTTGCTCTCAGGGAGTTTCTGATCTAGATGGCAGAATGCACGTTTTTATAATATTATAAAACAAGCAGAGAATTATTATGGTCAACTCTGCAATATAGGCTATCCATACAGTGACAACTGGATTATTTTCACTGGGAAACCAGGTGCTATAAATTCTACCCAGTTCCCCACAAACTGTGTAGGTGCCAAGAACAGTGGTCAACTGAATGTTTCCTAAGTTTTCCAGCCAGGCTATCAGTGTTTTCCTCAGGAAGTCTCATGGTTAATTCTCGACCAGGAGGAAGGCCAGTAAGCACAATCATGCATGGCATTCGAGTGACTTCTGTGAGCCAGTTCTTGAATCCTTGAATTCTTGTTGACCTGTGCCAGGCCTCAGACTGAGAATTGGGAGCTTGTGGGAGCTAGTCCTGGCCCTGTCACATTGTTGGGTTCTGTAAACTATCAGTGGAGGCCACCAAGGATATTGCCACTTTATCTCTTCTTGTTTATCCAATTTGCAAAGGAGTCCCATTTTTTGAAGAAAACTACCTTGAGGTGGGAGAATGGACACATTTAATTCTGTACTCAGAAGGATCCTAGACTTCAAGGGTCTACAAGAACTCTGTGATTTTATTTTCTTTCTTTTTATTTTAAAAATTTTGTAGAGGTGGGAGGGGGTCTCACTATGTTGCCCAGGCTGGACTGCAGTAGCTATTCTGAGGCACCATCATCGCACACTAGAGCCTCGCACTCCTGTGCTCAAGCGGTCCTCCCGCCTTCAGCCTCCTGAGTAGCTGGGACTAAGGTGCACACCACTGTACCTGGCTTTATTTTCTTATGTCCTAACACTCAAACCTAAAAGTCTCCAAAACCATATTTGTTTCGGAAGCAGAATTCTATTCCAAATATCTATCTTTTCTTTTTTCTTCAGAGCAAGCCTGTCCTCAGTGACAGCTGCAGGCCAGTTGCTGTCCCTGTCTTTGTCTTCGCCACCGAGTGGCATATTGCCTAGAAGGCTCCATGGGGACTTCCAAAGCCTTCGATGAATAAATGGCATCCATGCTTTTTAAAAATGCACATGTCCAGCCAGGATCACCTGCATTATGGACATTCCTCTGGAGTCTTCTTCAAAATGCTAATTTGCTAAAGGGTCCACTGGAACGTGAACAAACGGATCTACTATATAATCCTGCTTGCCTCCGGGGAGGAGTTTGAACAGCAGACCTAGGCTGCAGCTGCTCCCAGACACTGACGTGGGCTACCCGAGAGGAGGGGAAGGTGGTGGGAGCTCAGGATGCAACCACAGTGTCCTGTGAAAGTGTACCTTGCAGGTGCTGGGAACACAGCAACAACACTCTTCACTTATATGGAGCTCTTGAGTGCAGACATGAACATGAATCTATTTGACTCCTAAGCCCAAGCATGGAACCATCACCCCTGGACCATGCACATCTTCAAAGATGCATCCTTTGAATTACTTTTCCAGGAGTAGAAACGAATTTATGCTGAGTCACCCAAGCTCTCATTTCATCTGGTGGTTGCGAGCCTGGACTCTGGAACCAGCTCTGTTACATACTAGCTGTGTAACCTTGGGAAAGTTACCTAAAAATTCTCATGGCTTCAATTTCCCGTATGTGAAATGGTGGTAATTATACCAGCTACCCCCTAAGGTTGGCATGAGGATTAAATGAGTTTAGACATGGAAGGAGCTTAGAACTTGGCCCAGGACATGTTCTATACTATGTAAGTATTAGCTATTTTCATTTGTTCTTCTAATATTAATTTATAATCTCTGCTCTGGACACTGCTAGGTATGAGAGATAAAGACCAGTAAGATGCCATATGTGCCCTCAGTGGGCATAGAGTCTGCAAGTTACTATTCTATTTATCTTTTTTGCCCCACACAACAATTAGAAAGTGCTCAATAAATGTTTCTGAATGTATGACTGGCTTGAGGAAACAGGCAAGCATACCAGTAATTTCAATTAAGTGACAGTGTATAACAGTGTCAGGCACATAGTGAGTGCCCCGTACCATATAAGAATTAGCAAGAATTAATAAGAATTTTACTTATTAGTTCAGTAGAATAAATGCTGAGATTGAGTGTGTGGGCTGGAGGTTGGGGGTAAGGAGGTGGAGGTGCACTCAGGGAAGTCTTCCAAGAGGCAGTATCATTGAGCTTGGTTTTGATCAGAGAGTAGGCGTTAGCCAGTAAGAGAAGAGGGCTAAGTGTGTTCCAGGCAGAAGGAACATTGTGTGCAGAGTTAGAGAGGCGTGAAATAGCACAATACATTCAGGGAACTCCAAGCAGGCAAAGTAGGACCGGAGCGCCATCCTCATTGTGACATACAGTGTGCATTTGTTAAATGAGTGTTTGAGATTGGAAGCTGCGAAATGAAAGAAAACAATTGAGATGTTGCCTGTGTTGCTCTGGCCTTCAGCGTTAAACTAAATAACCAGTCACAGACTCAGTGGTTGAGGAGTTTGAGACGTTTGGTGTAGTTTTTGCTGGCATTGCTCTGTAGTCAGCCCCTTCTTATCTTCTGCTAGAGCAAGTAAATTCACTTAATTTACCTATTTTCTTCCAAAGTAATTGATAAGAATTACAATAAAGTCGATGTGATCATAGTAAGGTGAAGGCGTTTTTGCATAGTAATATATCCCGTGGAAGAGAGGTCAGCAGACTATGGCCTGAAGGCCAAACCTGACTGATACCCATCTTGTCTTTGTAGTTAAGTTTTATTGGAACACAGCCATGCTCATTTGCTTACACATTTGTTGTCTATGGTTGCTTTAGTGCCATAACAGCAGAGTTAGCAGTGTGACAGAGACTGTATGGCTTGCAAAGCCTGAAATACTATTTATCAGCTGGCCTTTTACAGAAAATGCTTGCCATTCCTTACTCTAAACCAGTCATTTTTCAACCAGTGTGCTGTGAGAGGATCTTAGGTGTGCCACAAAAATTTTTCAAGATCATTGATTAAATTATTTTTGAAAGAAGCACAGTAAGTATATTCTTTTTTTTTAACTCTTTTTTTTTTTTGATTAACACAATTTAAGTGTTCTGTAGAAGTTTAACTACAGGTTCAAATGTGCTATGAGATAAAAAAAGGTTGAAAAACACTGCTCTAGAGTCATCTCTTCTACTCTGTTAAGTAAAAGCCACCTAAATAGTACAAAAAAGGGATTATGTTTGTTTAGAACAAATATGATAGGTTACTGAAATTTAAAAATTCACTATGCAGGAGAAAGAAGACTACAAATATGTTAGCTATTAAGAACGCAATAAATATGAATAAATGAATGAACACAGATTCTGTGACTGGCTCTCAAATTTGACTCTGAGCTTCTTGGCCATCAGAAAAGAAAATTTAAAAAAAGGGAATGATCATTCGTCTTAGTTACCTATTCCTTCGGAACAAATCATCTTAAAATTTAGTGGCTTCAGGCCAGGCTTGGTGGCTCACACCTGTAATCCTAGCACTCTGGCGAGGCAGGAGGAGCCCGTTGAACTCAGGAGTTGAAGACCAACCTGAGCAAGAGTGAGACTTGTCTCTACTAAAAACAAAAAAAGTAGCCAGGCATGGTGGCATGCTTCCTTGTAGTCTCAGCCACCTGGGAGGCTGAAGTAAGAGGATCACATGAGCCTAGGATTTTTTTTTTTTTTGGTTGCACTTTTTGGCTGGGCCAAAAACCCACCACCTTTGGTATATGGGGCTGGCGCCCTACTTCTTAAGCCATAGGTGCCTCCTGAGCCTAGGATTTTGAGATTGCTGAGGCCATGGTACTCTAGTTTGGGCAACAGAGTGAGAATCTTTCTCAAAAAAAAAAAATGTAGTGGATTAAAAAAACTACCATTAACTATTTCTTCTGAGTCTATGAGCTGGCTGAGTAGTTCTGCTGATTAGGGCTGGGCCAGCTGATCTTAGAGGGCTTGCTATACATATTTGTGATCAGCTGGTGTGTGAACTTGGAGCTGGCTGTCTAGGATGTCAGCTGGGACAGCTTATCTCTACTCCACATGACCTCTCATCCTCCAGCAGGCTATCCTGGACTTGTTCACATGGCAGTGACAGGTTCCGAGAGAAAGCAGAAGCACGCACTTGCGCTTAGGCATGGAACTGGCACACTGTTACTTCCATTACATTCTAGCAGCCAAAGCAGGTCAAAAGGCCAGCCCGGATTCAAGGCCTGGAAAGACAGACTCTGACTCTTGATGGGAGGAGTTGTGAAGTCACACCAGAAGGGATGGAGAAATAAGAGGGACAGAATCAGGCCATGTTTGAAATCACAACCATTCAATCATGTTCTAAAACAGCATGCATTCCAACCACAATTTTTAAAAAGTCATGTCTGTGGTTTCAAGTGGAAAGAAATATTTAGCCTACTTTAGTCTATTAACCCCCCCCCCCAGATATGAATCATCAGTGTCCTCAACTAAGAGGACCACTGTCCTCTAGCTAAGCAGAGAAAGAGTGGAAATAAGCCTGTTGGAAATATGGTATATAACATCTGTGACCCAGATCCATATTCAAATGACAAGCAGTGGATTTCACTAGGGAATCAGACTCAGTTTTCCTGGGTTAAGGGAAGAATGAATGTGACCACAGATGCAACTAACGATGAACATTAGCCTTTGAGACTAAAGCCTAAACAGACCTGCAATATTCTTGCCAACAATTCCTATTCCCTGCCACTTTCATTATCAGATGGTGTTAAAATTGGTCACCTTATTCCAAGATGACATTGCTGTCTGTGGATAAGGATGTGACTGAAAAGACAGATAATTTTTCTGAACTCACCAGCCATGTGATGATTTAAATTTATTGCTAGAAAATCTTCGCTACTACCAAACTTGCCTCAATAAATAATGTTAAGTAAAAATAGCTACAGTGATGTCAGAAGACCTCTTTAGCTGTTCTTTTCCTGGTACCATGGGCCATCAGTAAGAAGAGTAATAAACACAGATAGCTCTTGTTTCTTAGAGTATTTTAGAATCCTTCCCCCAGTATCTAAAACAAATAACAACAAAAAACAGAAGCAAAAACAAAACTCTCGAACCACCCAGACAAAACCACGTAGCTTAGGTTTGAGAATATTCTTTTTGGCCTTGAGCCAGTCAGGATCCTTGGCTTTGTTTGCAAGAAGCCGATGTTTTACACTTGGACTTCCATGGAGCTGCCACCATTAGACTGCTGTAGTAGCGGCAGTAGTGAGTGGGGAGTAACATGATGGAATTTAGGGAACTATCAGATGCCTGTTGACTGAGACATCAGGACCAGCTGTGAATGGAAATATCTTTCAACAGAGTGAAAAGGAACAGGACTGTTGACATTGCTGAAGAGGTGGAGACAAAACCCTCAGGATGCCTGCAGATGATTAGTTAATGGGAGGGGTGGGGACAGTTGACTGGCTCAGAAAGAACAAATGATGCTTCCAAAGTCTGGCTGCAGCAAATCAGAAATTAACCTTGGGCAGGTCACAAGGTTAAAGGTAATGAAGGTTAACAGTGACAAGGTTAAACGACATGTAAAATGCCTGGTGGATTACTTACAAGGGTAGACCTAAACAAATGTTGGTTCCCTTCCTTCCTCTGGGTCTCCCCCCACCTTACGGATTTCTTAACAAACAAAAATCCTGCCAGCCAGCTGCCACTGCGATGATGTCAGGTAGGATAAGCTGCTGATAGGTGGTAACAATCAACAAGATTCCTGTTCAGGTGGTTGGAGTGGGGCGTGATACCTGTCCTGCCCCTCCCCTCGTCACAGCTTGGAGGCAGCACTAAGATCTCCCTGCCTTCCTGCAGAGGAAGTACATGTGTTCTCTCGGACCTACCTTGGCATTCCTTGATGTCTCAGAGAAGCAGATGACCCGGCTGAGCAAGACAGTCAGCAGAATAGCAGCCCTTGATGCTGCAATTGGAAATTTCCATTCTTTGCTTGCAGCTCTGAAAAAAAAAAAAAAAAAAAAATCTAAAGAGCCCAGTAGCTGGGAAATTTCCACGATGGAAAATTTTAACATATTCTTTAGCTCTAAACTATGCAGGTTTATAGAGACTATTTTTTTTTCTTTTGGTAATTTCCTTCTTTAACAATAATTTATGAACATGGTAACACTATAGCTGTGGGAATAGGGAGGGCAAGATGACTTGGAGGGGAATGAATATGGTTTAGCTAGTGGGAGGCTGTGCTGTGGACACGTTTGACCACCCAAACCATAGACATGCAGATTGCTACGAGCCCCGCTGCTTGGGAACTCATCCAAAATAGAGATAGTTTGCCTTGGAGCACTGCAGAGAAATCTGTGCAGAGAATGGAGGTAGAAAATGGATGGATGGATACAACTTTGGAACAGGACATGGTGAATTCTGTGGCTGGACAAAGCAACTCAGGGAGATCTTTTGGACCATTACTACTTAAAACTAAATTGCATCCCAATCACCTGGGAATCTTGTTAAGGTACAGATTCTGGTTCTGGAGTGGGGCCTGAGAGTCTGTGCTTCAGGCTGGCTCCCAGGTGATGCTGGGGTTGCCCTTCTGAGGAGCACACTGTGAGGAGCCAAGCCACAGACAGGAGGTCCCTGGCAGGATGAGGTCACCAGCTCCCTTTCGGCAGCAAAACACTGCCTAAGGGCAGCTGGAGGTGAGCTCTCTTCGCCTTGCTTTCTCAGGTTACAAAGCAAAAGTCTAAGAGTAGAACTGATTGTCCTCTAGAGAGATGCTCTATGCTAGTCTAGATATGGTGGATCTCTTGAAATGTGAGAAGGCAAGCAGTGGCCAGAAGACTGCCTATTCCAGCAGATTCAAGTTAGGGGCTTCTAGAAACCATTGCCTTTCTAGAGAAAACCCTTTACATCGGGTTGATTGAAAGATTTCTGAGCTGGTCCTTGAGATCCCTGAGTGACTCTCAAGCATGACAGCATGTAGTGAAGCATCAATGAACTAGCTTTAAGTATGGAAGGGGGGCTATTGACCAGAATGATGTGAAAGGGAGGAGTCCAGAGAATAAATGACTTTCAACCTAGCCAGGATATCTGTCTCACTTTTATTGAAATAAAACAGAAAGGAACTGGAGAATTTTCCATTTTCTTTATAGCTATCTCACCTTTGTGCTACCTACTTTGCAGAAAGAGAGATCAAAATTTTGGCATTTTTATTCCAGGGTGTTACCTCCAATTGATCTATAAGGTATTTGTTGGGTGTGTTTTTAAAGCAACATCTGCCCCGTCCTTTGTTTTCCATTCAAATGACTTCTAGATGGGTTGTTACTACTTACTTTTCAAATTAAAGTACACAGCCGGAACGTAGGAAAGGAAGAGGGAGATGATTACAATCATGAAAATGTGATATTGAAATCAGAGTGTGACAGCATGAAATTAATCTGCTTATATAATAAAAAGTATGAAAATATATATGAGAAGGGACTAGGCATCCTTCTATGCTAACATCTACAGAATTTTGAAAAATCCTAAATGGCTTATAGAATTCTTTAGGTAGGAATTTGGACTTCTAGAGATTGGTTAATGTCTTCCCTTTCAAAACTCTTCACTGTAGGGTCAAGGTATGATTCAGCAGTGAAACAGTCTTTCTGATTACTTAATTAAAAGACATCAGTTTGGTTTTTTCCTTACTATAGGTATTTATTTATTTATTTGAGACAGATTCTCACTATGTTGCCCTCGGTAGAATGCCATGGCGTCACAGCTCACAGCAACTTCAAACTCTTGGGCTCAAGCAATTCTCTTGCCTCAACCTCCCAAGTAGCTGGGACTACAGGTGCCTGCCACAATGCCAGGCTATTTTTTTCTTGCAATCGTCGTTATTGTTTAGCAGGTCCTACCTTGGCTTGAACCGGCCAGCCTCGGTGCATGTGGCCGGTGTCCTACTCACTAGAGCGGACCTGTTACTATAGGTCTCAATGAGCAGTTATTCAACTAAGAACCATCATACAACCTACAGTCAACCAAATAATATTTGTTTGATCCATCCAAAGTCATTTTTAAGGAGTGCTTTCTTTTATTATTGAGGTGAAATAACAAAATATTTAACATAAAATACCTATCTTAAACTGAACAATTCAAAGGCCATTATGCAGCTACCATTTGTGTCTACTTCCAAAACATTTTCATCACCCCCAAAAGAAACCCCACATCCATTAAGTAGTTGCTCCTGATTTCCCCCTCCAGCTTCTGGCAACCCCCAATCTACCTTCTGCCTCTGTGGACTTACCTATTCTGGCTATTTCATGTAAGTGGACTCATATAATATGTGGTCCTTTGTAAAGTCACATCTTCCTCATAAGAAACATATTATAATAAAATCTAATATTAATGGATGCTTATAACGGGTGAGACATTTAATCCTCACCACAAGCCCATAAGCAGACACCATTATGAGATGAGAAAAATGAGAAAATCGGAACTTAGTTTTCTTGAGATGAGAAAACCAGAACTTAGTTTTCTTGAGATCTATTCCAGGGGAACAGTCTGCTTGACCACACAAAGACCCCAAAAGTGGGTCTTTGACCAGGCTCACTTACCCTAGTCCTCTTTTCCAAATGCCACCGAGACATCCTAACTGTATGTTCCTGTTGTTCCTTATCACAGACGGGTAGATGCTTCTTCTCGAGTTTAACACCGTTACAAAGCTTGATTCAAATACTGAATGTGTTGTTAGTTGCTTACAGCTGCTAATTCTCTAGCAATGCAGTAAGTCCAGGGAAACTCTTTTGAAGAGCTCATTAAAACTGCTAAAATAAAGTCTTAGAAGCAGGTGCGTTCATTAGCTGAAATGCAAACGATTATGTTAATATCGCATTCAGGTGACAAATTTAAAGGCATCAAAATCATGGAGGATAAAAGGATTTTCAAAGCTAAAGTTAACTTCTTTTGTAGGGCTCTTTGTTCTGTAAAGCATGTGACTGACTGCAGCTGTCAACATTGGACCTCCAATGTTATCTCACAATAATAAAGTTATTCTGCAGTATCATATTGCCTTTCTAATTTCTTGGGTCTCTATTCTGGAAAAGAAAGGTAAGGAACTGTCCACAACACTAGTGCTATTTTTCAAATAAGAGATCAGACACCTTTTTTTACCAAGTTATCATCAGCTTGGGCCCAAGAGTTGAAGAGACACATTAAAGAAGATATTTAACCTATGTGAACAATAATTCCTATTCTGGAAAAGATGGACCAACAATTCTTAAACTCTTTTACTTTGCCTTTTTCCTCATCTCAAAGAAATATTGAACGTGAAATATTTATGTGACCAGCTGTATGTATTTGGCGGAACTTTGTTAACAATAGCTTTACCAAGATAATTTTAAAAATTTTTGTGCGTATTTTTGTATTTCTTGAATTTTCTATAATCAACATGTAAGGTTTTGTAAATTTGAAATTTAGAAAATTTAAATTTGTAAAATGTTTTAATCATTAAAAATTATTCTGTAGCACTTAGACTCTTCCCTTTCAGTCATTTTACCTGCAAGACTGGGTTACTGTCTAATTGCCTAGCATATGGAAGCTGGCAAGGTGTGTCCCGAAATTCCCTTCCTCTTCTCAAATTTAGGATGTCTGTGGAACATTGTCTCCTCCTTTCAGAAGGAGATATAAGAAAATACAGCTAGGTAGCCAGATGCTTAAAAACCAACGTGCATAAAGACGTTGATATCTTTCTTCAGAACTTCAATCAAGTGAGCACTCATGATGGTAATGCGTCTGCCACTTGCAAAGGGAAAAAAATAAAAGACTGAGCAACATTTTTAGGCTGAATTTACTTTTTTTTTTTTTTGAGACAGAGGCTCACTCGATTGCCTCGACTTGAGTATAGTGGCATCATCATACCTCACAGTAACCTCAAACTCCTGGGCTCAAACAAACCTCCTGCCTCAGCTTCTTGAGTAGCTGGACTACAGGCGTGTGTCATGAGGCCTGGGTAACTTTTCCTATTTTTTTTTTTTTTTTTTGAGACAGAGCCTCAAGCTGTCACCCTGGATAGAGTACCGTAACATCACAGCTCACAGCAACCTCCAATTCCTGGGCTCAAGCGAGTCTCTTGCTTCCACCTCCCAAGTAGCTGGGAATACAGGTGCCCACCACAACGCTTGGCCATTTTTTGGTTGCAGTCGTCATTGTTGTTTGGCGGGCCCGGGCTGGATTCGAACCCAGCAGCTCAGGTGTACGTGGCTGGCGCTTTAGCCCGTTGAGCCACAGGCGCCGAGCCAACTTTTCCTATTTCTAGTAGAGATGAGGTCTTGCTCTTGCTCAGACTGGTCTTAAACTGTTGAGCTCAGGGGATCCTCTCTCCTCAGCCCTTCAGAGTGCTAGGATTACAAGCGTGAACCACCAAGCCTGATCTTTTACAATTCTTAATTTTTTTTTTTAGTTATACACTTTGGGAAGCCTTCATAAGCTAATACTTGACACATGCATTTTTTTCAAAGAGTTATGCTAAGATGACTAATTGCAAAATAGGAAATAATTAAGTTGCTTCAACTTGACTCTATCTACTTATAGGGCATGCTTACATAGAGTGTCTGCTAAGTAGCTTGAACTTAACAAACTAAAAGACAGCTCATATAGTGTACTAGTGCTATTTTTACCCTCTTTCTCCTTTCATTTTTCTCCTTCTATCTCTCCCTGCACATTATTACTTTCTTTCTTTTTTTTTCATACATGATTTAGAAGATTGCTGACTCCTTTGAAATGAAAAGCAACATATAAAGCAGGAAGAATCCCCTTCGGAAGGGCTGGATAAGCCTACACACATACTCCTATATACGTGTATACAGACGTGCCTTCTTTCTCCTCAAGAATGGCCCAGTGAGTCCCTGTTCCAATGCCATGACAAGTCTCCTTGGCTGGATCTCATTGTATGCAGCTCTTTGCCTGCTGGACAGCTCCAAGTCTCCAAGGGGAAATGTCTCACCCATCCCTTCCTTTTCTGCTGTGTTCTCAAAGCTGCCACCCTCACAGAAGCTGCAGATTCAAGGCAAAGTGAGGAAGGTGGCCAGAAGAGTCTCCTCTCCTTCCAATATGGTGATCCCCACTATAAGCTTAATTAGAGGGTAAACATCAAGTACAGAATTTAAAGATGTTACCTTAGTCGAATTTCCTTCTAATGAATGTGTCTCTTTAGAGCATATCTAATAGTCATCCAGCCTGACTTGAAAGTTTCCCAATGAAAACTGCCCTATTGTTTACCACTTTTATTCTGATAGATGAGTAGAGCACAAATAGTGTTCTAATCACAATACCAAAAAGGAAAAAAAAAAAAGGGAATGATTCCTAATCCTGCCACTCTTTAAAAAATAAGCTATTTTCAAATTTCTGGTACTGATGCAGGATCCAGTCTCAGGACCCAGTCTAGGCCTCTGACCTTTAGGGTACATGAAGAATTCCATGAGGCAGAATCACTTGACGTAAAGACACATAGAACATTTTCTTGGTCGATCTGTGTTGACCATCACCCCCTGAGGGACAGACCCATAAAGGAAAAATTATATGAGCCTAAGGAAAAAATGTATAAGCCTCAATATTACCATATTTTCAAGTCTCTTCCTAATTCATCCCCTTTTGTCACTCCGACACCTATACAACGAAAGAAAATTTCTGAAATTGTCTTATCTAGGAACCTTCTCTTAAACGATATTCCAATATTTACTAATACTATCAAATTGAGTAATGTGTTCCCAAGTTACCTAAATTTTACATATAATGGTATTCCTTTGAGAAGTGTTTGGGGACAGCAGCAATATGCTGAAACATAAAGAACAAAAAGAGCAAAAGAAAAATTTTTCAAAGATAGTATTCCCTATAGAAACAGCCAGATATCCTGACTGTTCACACTGGCTATAGGAGAGAGTCTTTCAAAGTGAGTTGTAATGAGACAAGTGGGGTCAAATTTTTGAAAAGCACATTTGGAAAATCAATTAGCTAATAGAGAGAGTAGAAGACTGTGAACTATAATTTTTGCTAAGTAAACAGAATGGAGAAGTTTTAAAATGATTGTTATTTTAATGAACTGTAAAAATTCAAACAACACAAAAGAATACAATGAAGAAAACAAATAATCACCCTATGTCCCACCACCTAAAACTATCCAGCATAAATGTTGGGGAAGTAACCAATCCAGACATGGAAATACAAGATATTTTAGAATTTTTTCATGTGCCTAATACTTGGGCAACTAAGCATGGTCTTTCTAGTAATGATCTAAAAACCTGACTTTAAAATGTCTATTTCATCTATAAAGTTATGAGAAAAGGATTAATTAGAATTCTACTCTATAACCAATTATAAGAATGTGAGTTCAAATATTTTTATTTTCTTCTACATAGCGTGATCTAAACCTCAATTCAGCTGCATCTAAACCATATTACTTATATAATAAGATGTTTCCCTAGTTGGCTGGGCATGGTGGCTCATACCTGTAATCCCAGCACTCTGGGAGGCTGAGGCAAGTGGATTGCTTGAGCTCAGGAGACCAACGTGAGCAAGAATAAGACAATGTCTCTACTAGAAATAGAAAAGCTAGCTGGGTGTTGTGGTAGGCACCTCTCATCCCAACTACTTGGGAGGCTGAGGCAAGAGGATTGCTGAAGTCCAAAAGTTTGAGGTTGCTGTGAGCTATGATGCCATGGCACTCTACCCATGTTGACAGAGTGAGACTCTGTCTCAAAAAAAAAAAAAAAAAGTTTTTCTAGTGCTTTTCAGTTTACAAATTAACTTGATACTGATTCTCATGACCACGTAAAATAATCGTGATTGGTGTTTAGCTGGTACATATTAATTTGGCTATTCTAGTTATTTATGTGCAGGATCCGTTCTGATTAGTTGGACATCTACTTTGATTGGTCAGTACCTGCACAATCTTGGTTATTAAATATTTTGAACATTACCATTGGAATAGGAAATAAGAAAATGTAAAATTTTGTCTCGCACTTCAAAGTTGGAAAAACACTTCACTTATTTTTCATCTGATGCCCACATTTGTTTTGCTTTTTCTTTTGCAGCACATATTCCAGCAAAACCGTCTACTTACAGTGCTTTGAACACACAACTTTGTGCATACTTTCATACCTGGAGATATGTTTTATTCACATGAGAATAGCTGTCCATGGAGAAGGGGCAGGAGGGTGGAGGTCAGATGCTAACCACCTCCATCTTCCCAGGGGAAGGGACAGTGACTTTGGCCTTGATCTTTGCAGTGGTGAAGCAGTAGGTCAGAAAGGCTATGGCAGGAGCACAATCCAGCAGGGTTCCAAGATGATGGAAATAACATTATTCCCTGGTACAGGAGATTCTGCCCGCTATTCCGGATAAATTCATGTTCAACACTAAAGACATAAAACATGCACTTTTCAACTCAAGCTCTCCATTTCAACATTCATCTAAGAATTGTATTCTTTCTTTGGCAAATCTACTTCCCTTCGAGAAGGAGAAAGATCTCTTTTCATTATAAGTACTGGTAGACAAGAAGGAGAAGGGCTTTGTATAGCATAGCAGGGCCAATTTTAAAAGTATACCTCTTTTTCTGAGTTTACTAAGTATTTCTGAGCCAAGTTATATTCTCTTAATTTTCTTAATGTGTCACTTGTAAGCCCATTTATTTATTAAGGCACTCCCCTGCATAAGATTTTTTTTCTCTTGCTTAGGTGGAGTTCTTTTTATTTGTTTAATTATTTCTTTGTGAAAAGTAAAGAGTAAAATTCTCCCTTCTCTCCTCTTAAACAAATATCATTAAACTCATGTTTGGGCAAAATATTAACTGGAAATTTTCAAACTCAAAGGAAAGTTTGCTCCTTTATGTTGCAGGAACATTATGATCCCATTATCCATGCTAAATTCAGGGGACGTTGATACTGATTACCCAAATGGCAAATTATCCCAATTATTTCTACTTAAAACACATATGGAAGCTCCACACTCCTACTTTCATTTGACTAATGCTCATACAAAATTAGATGCCATTTCCTGACTTACTCACTAACTTACACTGAGAAATGCAGGTCAAAAAGGTGGAAGAAGAAAGCCAATATTTCCTTGGTAACCTGTATATTCCAACTGAAGGTAATTACTTAATCAAAAGTACAGATTTTCTGTGCAATAATAGCTCTTTGTCTCATAAGCAGTAGAACATCAGATCTCCTAACCGTTTTTCCTGGAAAAAAGTGTGTAAATAATTTTAATAAATCAAAACTTGTTTTTCCACCGACACATTCTAATTTAAAGATATAATTCTACTTGTAATTGATCCTTACCTGACAATGGCATCTAACCATTCTCTTTGTTTTGTTGCTTATGCATGTCAAGCAATAGGTAGAAGTCAAGGCCACCACCACTCGTTTTCTTGTATTTAATGCGGAGCCACACCGTATGCAAAAGAGTTAAGACCTCACTTCAAAATACTGCTTCCTTCTTCTCTAAATTCATAAAGTGACTTTTGACTTTTTAATGTGTGAAATTTCAAGGTTCATTAGTGTTCACTAATTAGGCACGTGGAAGAAAAGACCAATTTGAATTAGCGAACATTTTGAATAATATAATATAAAAATATATAGTTGCATCCCTTCATAGTACAATATGCAATTCTAGAAGTCTGTAGTGAAGGTACTTCCAAGAAGGCTACTGCTGGGACTGCTTTAATGACAGAATTATTTTTTAAGCTTTAGTCAAATGAGTGTTGCTAAGTTACCCGAATGTGTTCAGTTCATATTCACTGAGCAGTTACTATATGCTTGGCATTGAGCTAAAAAAATTTTGTCCTCTTGAATTAACAATTCACTCTAAATTATCATTCATTTTGCCTAGTGGCACTCTGTCTCATGCTTTATTCAGCACCTGTCTAAATGTACTCATTTATTCAAAAGATACTTAACAGTTATAATGGGTTACAGGCACAGATTTAAAGTGACTGGGGTCTTGGGGTGAAAGTCATTTACCCTGTGGACCAACACAATCAATCAATTAATTACCCAATCAACCAATGAGTTTTTTATTCTAGTTAATACAGCCAGTTCAAATACAGCTCGTTGAGGGGTTCTCAACCTTGGCACTATTGACATTTTGAACCAGATAATTCTTTGCTGGTGGGGGTGGGGCTGTCCTGTGCATTGTAGGTTAACAGCATCCTTTGATTCTTTCCATTAGATACCAGTAGCACCCCCTCTTCCAGTTCCGATAATCAAAAATGTCTCCAGACCTTGCCAAATATCCCCAAGGGAGGGGATGCTTTTTGCCCCAGATTGAGAAGCCCTGAGCTAGTGTATAATCATGACTTCTTTACTAGATTTTAAAGACCTTGAGGGCAGAGACCCAGTCAGATTCATTGCTTCCCCACCAACTAAATTTAGTTTCTGGCACAGAAATGCTTCCTAATGAATGTTCTGCAAAGAACAAAATATATCCAGAGTACCTTTACTGTCATCAGTTCTGCATAGGCACCTCGATAAATAAGGCACCAAGATGAATAAGGTAACTGGGGTAAATCACCTAATGAATTCTTATGATTTGAATAATTATCTGTACTATATATTATACCCACTTTGGTGCCAAATGCCTACATTTGTATAGGGCTTTACTGTGTAGAAAGCACATTTCACATAATGCTATTTGGTCTAGATAAAACACTAGTTACTTTGGGCATCATTGTTTATAATTTAAGCTCCTAAATTTGAGAACTGTCCTTTTAGACAGGAATGAGAGATATTTTGATTAGAGTGGTATTGACTTTATTAAAGGAACTCTTAGTATTTTTTTGATAATATTAAATTTAAAGTTCAGATTCTTTTTTATCGTGTTAAAAGGCTCTTCAGTGGTCTAAGTAATTCTGGTTTACTTAGATTCCTGGAAATTGCCAGAGGGCTTTAAGGGGAGGAGGGGAAAAAAAGAGTGAGGAAATTTTCCCTGTGGGCATTTGGGGAAAACAAAAATATTTTTGTGCTGTGATGACTTCTCAGGAAAGGAAGGTTGGCCAGCAGTGGCTGCATCTGCGCAAGGGGAATTTCCACATTTGGGAAAACATGGTCATAATTAATGACTTAGGAAGGCCAAGAAAATGGACCCTGTTGGAAAAATATGATCTTCAATGGCCAAGTCATTGTCAACTGATTGGGCCAGAAAATTGGATTGTTTTAGAAAGAGATTTTATTTGTGGATATTTGCCTATAGGTCCTTCCTTCTATGGAAGTACCCAGCTCCTATCTGGAGAGGCTTCTCATGGCGTCCCCTCTCTCTCTCTCTGCCACTCCCTGCTCTGAGTGAGTGTTTGCTTTAGACTTCTGGACTGAACCCTGGCCTGTGATCTTTTGCTTTGAACATGATGCTTAGGTCTAGCCAGCAAGACTATTAGCATCCATTAGAACAGAGATGATTATGCGGGATTCTGGGACCAGGGTGATTGCCTGATCCTAACACAGCCATCATTTACTAAGGGCTTCGTGTTCCAGGTCCTGTGCTAAGAACATTGAAAAACTATCCTGATGGGGCGGCACCTGTGGCTCAAAGGAGTAGGGCACTGGCCCCATATACCAGAGGTGGCAGGTTCAAACCCGGCCCTGGCCAAAAACAAAAACATACAAACAAAAAAACTATCCTGATTGAGACATAAGAAAACTGAGGCTCAGGGAATTTAAGTCACTTGCTGAGGGCCATACAGCTTTTAACTACCAAGCTGTGCTTCTTCCATCTCCTCATCTTGTATATGAAGTCACTTTCCTAAATTGGAATGTTTTCACTCTGTATACAAACTCTTACTTACTTAACTGCTACCTTTAAACTAGATCTGGCCTCAGATTGAGCTTGTCAGAATATAGTTACTTACCATTCTCAAGAGGAGAAATGCAGGTCAACAGGCTCAGCACCATTCATGTGCCAGTTTACCTAGGGCATCTTTATGAGGTCAGAACATTCTTGCCCTGCTTTGGGGTTTTCTGTTATTTCAGTGATCAATTTTATTAAAACATTTATGATCATCTTTTAGTACTTATTTCATAATTTTCTCAGGATCAGAAATAGCTTGCCAAATTCAACAGATTTTTCCAAGTCAAGTTGTTTAGAAATGGAAATATAATGACAATAACAACAAAAACCCCAAACCCTGTGTTTGACATGTCGATACAATATCTGTAGAGAGCGTCATGAAAACACAGCACCTAGTTTTGTGAACTAAAAGAACTGCAGGTTAAATCATGTCCTCTTAAAGCAACAATTGCATCTCAGAACATGTATGAAAGGGCTTCTAAAATTTAGCCCTATCCTGCAACTGCAATGAATCTGAGAAAACAAACCTAACTAGGATTAAAGAGTCTTTTTTCCTAGGGGATTGACTCAATAGTATTATGATTAATTAAAAATCACAGCATTTGGAAATAATTTAATGTATGTCTTTTCTGTTGAAGTTAAAACTGCATATTAATTAAATCTTCTATCTGTTTTCTGAGTGCTTCTTGGGCATAGCCAGACATTATTACCTTTATTTAGTGCTGTGAAAACTGAAGGGATGTTTTTGTTTTCTGCTGGTGTGTAACAAATTACCACCAACTGAGGGAGTTAGAATATTCATTTTAGGTCTGTAGGGCAGGAGTGTAGGTGGGTTTGGCTGGGTTCTCTGCTCAGGGTCCCATAAAGCAGAAACCCAGGTGTCAATCAGGCTGTTCTCCTATCTGCAGGCTCCATGGGCTCTGCTTCTGAGCCCATGGAGATGGCTGGCAGAACCCAGTCTTTGCAATGACAGCACTGAGGTCCCTTTTTCTTCCTGGCTGTCGGCCGGGAGCCATTGGCTGCTCCTAGAGGTCTGGCACGTTCCTCCTCATGTGACTTTCTGTATCTTCAAGGCCATTGAGCCCTTGAATCTTTCTCTTCTTTGGAATATCTTTGACTTCCTCTTCCGGTTCCAGCTGAGGAAACACCTTTTTTTTTTTTTTTTCTTTAAAGACTCACCAGGACCACCTGGATAATGCCTGTATTTCAAAGTAAATGGATTTGGGATTTAAATTGCCTCTGCAAAATCCCATTGCAGCAATGCCTAGATTACTGTTTGACTGAATAACCCAGGGGACAAGACTGTTGGCAGCGATCCTAAGAATTCTGCCTGCCATAAGAAATAGAGGTACCCAATCAACCTGAGATACGACCTACAGACAGATTCCTGGTGTTACCAAAGAATTGGATTTTTTAAATCTTATTCTCTTTGTTGTTTTGTTTTTAAGTATATATGTCTGGTTTGAGGGTGCACATCTGTACATGTTCTGCTAATCCATATTTAAAATGCTGTCCAGGCTGCTTTGGGATGTGTGCTTCAAGGGTCTGTGGATGTCTGACAGGTAATGTCCAGCCTTGGGGTTGGCGTGGGTGTGTGTGGTGGAGATGGTGATGGCGGGTGAGAAATTGACCAAGGCTAAGATTTCAGTGAGTGCAGAACTCACTGTACTCTCATTTTTAATATAGACACTGAAGAGCTTAGACAATGGAAAACCTCTTTTTTTTTTTTTTCAGACGGGGTCTCACTCTTGTCACCCAGGCTAGAGTGCAGTGGTGTCATCATAGCTCACTGTAACCTCATGTTCCTGAGTTTAAGTGATCCTCCTGCCTCCGGGGACTACAGATATATGCCACCATAGCCGGCTAATTTTTTTTTTTTTTTTAACGACAGTGTCTCACTCTTGCTCAGGCTGGTCTCAAACTCCTGGACCCAAACTGTCCTCCTGCTTCAGTCTCCCAAAATGCTAGGATTATAGGTGTGAGCCACCACATCTGGCCCATTTTATTATTTTTTATGGGCAAGACTGGAAATTCAACACCCAAGAGAATCTCTGTAGGTTATTTATGAACCCACATTTAAGGATGTTTCTAAACATAGGGGCATTTTGGAGCATGCTGAATCAGTATCACAAGAGTGCTATACCCTATATCCCTGCTGTGGATCTGAACTTCTCAAACTTTGTGCTGCACAATTTCTTTCTTTCTTTCTTTCTTTTTTGAGACAGAGCCTCAAGCTGTCACCCTGGATAGAGTGCTATGGCATTACAGCTCACAGCAACCTCCAATTCCTGGG